>VMDO01032811.1:0-18603 GCA_007922755.1 Pedetes capensis
CTCCTCCTCCTCCTCCTTCTTATTCTTATTCTTATTCTTATTCTTATTCTTCCTTTTCCAGTACTGGGGTATTGAACCCAGACCCTCGAACATGCTGAGGAAATGCTCCACCACTGAGCTGCTCCTCCTGCTCCTGCCCTTTGGTTTGTGCTCAACCTGCTTCTGGCATTGAACCTGGGGTCTTTTTGCCTCAGTCGCCCAAGTGGCTGGGATTATATGTGCGAGCCATGGCTCCTGGCCTTTTTTTTTTTTCCTTTAAGAAACTATTGAAATATGTTATTGGAGAAAGAAATTTACTAGACCTTTGCATTTAATTTCTTGTATCAAGTTGGAAAATGACCTTACATGACACTTCAGAAATATGGAGTGATTTAACTTTGTAAAAATTAAAGAGAGGGCTTTTTTGGAGAAAAAGAACAAAATGGTAAACTCTAGTCATATGTAAACTAAAGGAATATTAAAAATTTGTCAACTTTTAAGGACAACCCACCTTATTTATTTATAATATCTCTTCTGTACTATCCATTTTTCTTCCTCTGTGAATAGTAGGACTTGACATCCATAGGTAAAAGCATAGATATTTTCTGATATTAGAAAAATATGGAAAATTATTGAGTTCAATGCTTACTATTTTTAGTTGTCAAAGATGTTTATATAGACAATTATTTTTGTTTTCTTTATATTTGAGATTCTAGAGAATACCTGTTATCTGATGAAAAGTCTTTGGAGTACAAAGAAGATGAGGGATGAGATAAGTCAGGCTGCTTTTGGAGAAAATAGATCTATGCATGGTGCATCATTTTTCTAGTACTTTTTATGTGAGCATATTGATTGTGGGAAAAGGCATTCAAAATATAGGACCAAAATATGAAAAATGATTGTTTCAAACAAACTTTTGAGAATTTATCAGGGGAAGAAATGTGCTATTTACCAATGAAAACTTAGGATTTTTTTACCTTTTATACTTAACATATTAGAATTTAATAATGAATCGCTACTGTTGAACCTATAAATATGAGACTATGTGTACATATACATAACATATATACACATATACATATATATACCTATATATAGTAAAGCACTGATTCCAATGTATATCTTTGATTTTAATGTGTGCTTTATTTACCTAGTTGTTTTTTCTCTCCCGGTACATTCAAATCAAACCCCATATATTTAGTTATTACCCTGCATCCAAGTGACCATATCCTGGGAAAGATTAGAAGAAATAAGACTTGATTTCAGACCCCTAGGAAGTTTTTGTTTCTAGTTGAAGCATGATATGAAGAGATAACTGATGATAATTAAGATTATTAAGAAAGCCAACAGACCTAATGAAAGAATTATTACCTTGGTCAGATTGTGTTCTCATGACTCATGGATCTCTGAAATGCCAGGGAATTGATGGAATATCAACACTAATGCCTCTAGCATGCACCCTTCATGCAGCATACAGACATTAATAGTGCTTTGAAACAGGACAATGGAAAGGTCCTGGGGCATGAACTACTAACAAACAACAAAGGTGCTCTGGGGCTCTGTACCACCCATGGCCAAAGACACCCAACAAAGTAGGACATTTGAAACCAGTGACATGGGAAGAGCAAAGGGTGACAATTTTGCCTTCTTCTGTATGGAATAAATTGGCAAAATGTTTATTGAACACTTGCCCGCAAAATCTCTGTGACGACAAAGGCCCTTCTTCCCCTGTTCTCAGTTCAGCCTCAGCTGCTAGCACAGTACCTGGCCCAGAGGAGTCCATCAGTAAATAATTGATGCAGGAATGAAATCTTCCCTCACTCTACATCAATGTCAAGTGTCCTCACTAGAGAATAGCTCCTCTCCACAAAAAGTTTGTGGCCTCTAGACTTAGATTATCACTTGTGCCTGCTCAAGTTCTCAAAGTATTGAGAATTTGTTAAATATATAGTACCCACAAAGAGTTATCAGCATTTAGATGAGAACAAATTGTGGCTATAGTCAGTACATCTCTGAAAGAAGACAGGAGTTTGACAGGGAAAGGTAAGGAGATTCAAGGAGAAGGAAGGAATGAGCCAAGGAACAGTAGCCATCCTAAATTCATAAACAGGTCACAACGATGAATGAAACTGGCCAAGTTATTTGCATAATACATTTTTAATTCTACAAAGATATGTGTTGTCTCATATTTCTTAAAATGTGTAATTCACTTTGTCTCTCCTTTGTCCATTTTTGAAAGAAATATTGGTAGAGTATTTCTTCGTTGCTGCTGTTGTTAGGTGCCATCAAGTGGGGTTCTGACTCGCAGTGACCCTATGTACAACAGAATCAGATGCTCCCTGACACTGTGCCATGCATGGCCCTGTGTCAGTGCTCCCTTGCTATTCATAGGTTTCTCAGTGGCTAATGTTTCAGGATTGTTTTTGGGAGTGGGCTGCCAGGTCCTTCTCCCATTTTTTGCAGTGCTGGGGATAAAACCCATGGCCTCAGAGAGCACAGAGCAGTACTCTGCCAACTGAGCTAAACCCCAGCCAAATATTTCTTTTCCGCTAGAAAAATAGTAGAGCAAAGGTGGTAATAAATGAAGGTGACCTGGCCTGAGAGTCAGAGAGCCAAGGGAATGTTGGGGACTGTGAACTAAAAGGCGTAGGCTTCTTCCGAAAGGGAGAGGCAGCATCACATCTCTAGGACTAGTCATTGTCATGTGAGGGCAAAGCCTAATGTTGCCAGATTGTGAGATTTTTCAAGAAATGCCACAATATGAATTATGTGAAATTTCTAGAA
Source organism: Pedetes capensis (assembly GCA_007922755.1). Lineage (NCBI taxonomy): Eukaryota > Metazoa > Chordata > Mammalia > Rodentia > Pedetidae > Pedetes > Pedetes capensis. Next base: position 2,764 of record VMDO01032811.1, read on the forward strand.
TTTTTAAATGTTGGCTCATTGAAAAAAAACACACAACACACAAAACACACAGATAAAACAAAACACGTCTGCAGGCTGGGCTTGGCAGTTGGACTACCAGTTTGCAACCTGTGATAAAGATGCAGAGTTCTGCATTATGTATTTGGGAGGCTGTGGGTGAGCAGTAAGACTGGAGCAGAGGATCCCCCTGTGGAGAAATCTGTGATGAGTTTGGAGAGAGAGTTTGGGTCCAGATTGTGGATTATCTTAAATGTCATCCTCTTCTACCCATTTTGGAGAAGAAAATGTTTTCAGTTTGCAGTACACTTTTTCCTGCTTTGAAACAGAAACCCAGGCTGCCAGCAAGCCTTCTGTAAGCACTATTCATGCCAAGGCAAGAAAGGGTTAATTAAGTGACAGTAGCACTTAGGGACTATCCTTCTGCCCTTAATCCAACCACTTCAGATCACTTGCTCCTTATCTCTGTCTTCTGCCCCCCAGGGATTACATACCAGGCTCTTGACACTCTTAATACACCTATCATTTTGGGGGAACTACAATGTCAAGCTATAACTAAACTGTTCATTTGCTAACGTTAGAATGTTGAATCCAAACCGTAAAGTGTCTTGAGAAAGGAAAACCCAGAGTTAAGCATGACATGTTGGATTATATCATAACCTTTACATTAATTGAAAAAAAAAGAATAAAATTCCCTTGGCTCGTTGATTCTCATTTGTTTCTGATGACTGAGTTGCGCTCTGGAACTAGAATAGTCCGTAGGTCTTTTTTCTGGCATTTACTTGCCACAGACCCTTGGGTGAAATGCCTTCATTGCTGAGCCTCGTTTTTTCATCTGAAGGACAGGATTGGTAGCATTGGCTCATTAGCACTGCTTTTCCTAGGCCTGGCATGGTGCCATGTACACAGTAGACATCATGGTGATGGTGACAGCAGTGGTGGTGAAGTCATTGTCAATAGCACCTGTGGTGGACATTGTGTTCACCAGTATGATTTGTGTTAGTTTTGGGAAACAAATTTGGAGACCAAAATTAAAGTCAGTAGCTGTACTGTGAGGTCACTTTACCCTTCATAAAACTGAGATGCTGATATCCAATTTTCGTACGGTTTTGTGGATGAAATGAGCTAAAGGATGGAGAGGGCTTAACACAAGGTCAAGTGTGTAGTGAGCAGCAGATATAATGTGTGTGAGTATCGATGTGTGTGCATCAGGATGGGAACACACACTTTCTCATGATCAGACTTCTGCACTCATGCTCTGATGTAGGTAAAAATAAGGGAAAAGTAGCTCCAGAGTTTCTACTGCTCACCTAGAGAATCCCCCAGAGCATCACTTTTAATTTATGAATAATTCCAAACAATACCAATTCCTTGACTTGGCAAGTTACCCATTAGAAGTGGTCCATTTGACCAGGGCAGGAGTTGAGATACGTGCTTCCAGTCTGGGATGTAGACAGCCAGGAAAGTGACAGCAGGTGATGTCTTACCCAGGGAGCAGCACACAACAGCACTAGAGTAACGAACGCTCCGGACAATGATCCCCAGTCACTAAGGAAGAGCGGAGGGTGATGTGTGTGATGCAATTTACAAATATGTTTATGAAGAGGATGAAAAGATTCTTGGCGTTTTAAGAGATGGGAAATTTATCTCTTAAATATGTTGAAGCACATGCCCTAGTGATGGCACATAACCGGAGTATTTTATGGGGAAAAATCTGTTTTGAGGAGGTCAGCATTTTAATTATATTCTTGTTCATTTTTTAAAAAATTCAAATGGTTATTTTTTCCCACATTACTGTTGAAATGATCTAAAGATATACTATTTCCATCCCAATATTTAGACATTCTAGGAAAATTTTTGTGGACATTTCATGCTTAAGTTTTATAATATATATTTAAAATATATTGGTGTATTAAACAGAAATAATTATAAAACTAACTTGAAAATAGTAAAAAGAAAGTTTCTACTTCATTAACAGAATTACTTCATATTTGAGTTGAAGATTACTTAGCATCTTGTTTGTTTCTTCTTAAAATGTATAATGCACATGTATATCCACTAGCATGCTAACACGATGGATTTCTTAATATCTTTCTGAAAAGCAGTTTTAAACATTTTTCTATGAAATGTTATTTGGTTCCAATGGAAGAGCCTCCTGTGTTTTTCACCTCTAATATCTTCAGCAAGATATCATTTACTGAGCATGTGAATCGAGCCATTGGCTTAAGCATTGTGAGAGGTATACAAAAATAAAAGATGTGTACTTTAGAGGCCCTAAAAATGGTAGAGAATAGTACTAATAATGCAGAGCCAGAATTAAGTCTGAAGATTGTAAAACAAAAACAATAAAACAAAACAACAGAACAGAACAAAACTGGATAGTCCCTCGGAATTTAAGAAAGAGGAACATGTAGGGTGGGATTAGTTCCTCCATCACTTCTTGGTTACAGTCCGTATTATTAGCTTGTCTGTCACTGTTACTAAAATACCTGACAGAAAAATTTATGGGAGGGAAGATTTTGTTTTTGGCACATGGTGTTGAGCATCTCAGTCCATAATGGCGGGGAGATATGGCAGAGAAGCTGGTGGCAGGGCTTGTGGCAAAGGTGATTCTTCACATGGTGATGACAGGAAGCAGAGAGCAAGCAAGGTGGAAACCAGGCCCAGGTGTCACCTTCCAAAAGCCTGCCCTAGTGGGCTGCTTCTGTCAGCAGAGCCCACTTCCTAAAGTTCCATGGCCTCCCAACACAGTGCCACCAGCTAAGTACCAACCATTCAAACATATGAGCTTTGGGGACCATTTTATAGTCAACCCATGATATTATTTTAGCATATTCATTCATGCTGCTGTAACAAGATACTGCAGAGCAGGTAATTTATAAAAAATAGAAATTTATTTCTTACAGTTGTGGAAGATGGCATGTCTAAGATCAAGGTTCTGGCAGGTTCAATGTCTGGTGAGGGCCCAGTCTCTGCTTCCAAGGTAGAGTCTTGAAAGTGGTGTCCTTACATGGCAGAAAGGATTTGAAGTACAAGAATGGCCTAGCTAGTTCCCTCCTGCCATCTTATAAGACACTAATCTTATCCATGCCTGCAGCTGTGTACCCCTTTTGCTCCCAATCCTGTAAGATCTCAGAAGCTAAGCAGGATGGGGCCTGGTTTGTACTTGGATGGGAGACAGCCTGGGAACACCAGGTGTTGTAGGCTTGGGAGAAGGACCTGGCAACCCACTCCCTAGAAACAATTGGCCATTGAAAACCCTATGAATAGCAGAGACGCACTAACAATACTGTTTTGCCTATTTTGTGTAGGGTTGCTGAGTTAGACACCGACTCACCAGCACCTAACAACAACAACAACAACAACAATCCTATCCATGAGAGGAAAGCCCTCATGACTTAATCACTTCTGAAAGGCCCCACCTCTTGATACTATTATAAAGAGGTTTAAGTTTCAACATGAAATTTGGAGGGGACTGTGTACAACAGAACGAAACACTATGCAGCACTGTGCCATGCACAGGATCTTTTTAAATTTGAACTCATTATTGCAGCCACTGTGTTTCTTCTCATTTTGAGTGGTGCCAAATCAGCAACTGGAGGTCTCCGGGGCTTTACTCCCTTCCTATTATTAAAGTCAACTATACTTAGAAGACAGAACTCTTTCCCAGTCATTTCTTGAATGGCTTCCAGACAAGGATGCTCATTGTCTGGCACTATATTTGACAGTGCCTCTCTACTGTTCATAGGGTTTTCAGTGGCTAATTGATTTGGGAGTGGGTTGGCAAGTCCTTCTCCCTAGTCTATCTTAGTCTGGAAGCTCAGCTGAAACCTGTCCACTGTGGGTGACCCTGCTGGTATCTGAAATACTGGCAGCATAGCTTTCAGCATCACAGCAACATGCAAGCCCACACAGCACGACAAGCTGACAGACATGGGGGCATTTGAACCAGAGTAGTCATTTCTTTCAGTCTTAAGGAAAAAGCTTCCCCTTCTGCTATGTTTATGCTGTCACCCTCATCCATTTTGGTCATGTAGTTAAAAGCACACATGGGCCTTCGTGCAGATAGCTCTGTTCCTCACTACTATGGTCTATTTAGTCCTTCAGTCTTGACAGTTCTCACTTTGCTGATCTTCTGGTACCTGTCCCTCTGTGTCAAGCTCAGTGCCAGTTTCCTCATTTGTGTTCTTATCATCCCCGTGTCTGCAGAATGTCTCCTAACTAGGCTTCCTACTACTCACCTTTCATCTCTCCAATCCATTTTTCTAGATTGTTCCTCCAGAGTATTCTTCCTAATATCCTGATGTGACCACATCACTCTCCTTTTAGGGATGAAGCACAAACTCCTTAGCATGATTGTTAATGTACTGATCTCAAAGTCAGATGAAGGCTCTTCTAACCCCATTTTCCCATGCATTTCTCTTGCACGGTGTGCTTCACACAGCGGGGGTTGCTTTCTGCTTCCCAAGCGCAGAGCAAGTCTTGCTAGATTAAACTTGTTGATGAAATTGTTCTTGGTTCTGTTAGTCACATGAATTATATTCCTCTCCCTCTCTTTTTACTGCCATACTACTATAATATTTGTAGACCTGTTTACCTTGTTCTGCATTACCTTTTAGTTTATTAGAATTAAAGTGTTCTAAGAATCGAAGAGAATTTAGATGTCATACAGGTTACACCCTTTATTTTCAAATAGGACAAAATTGAGGCTTGGACAAATATGTAGCAGTACCCAGTATCTACTCTTCATTTTTCCTTGCATTTTATCTCAGCAACTTTCCCCAAAGAGAGGTCCATTCCCATTTCTCTGTGTTGGTTGTCACCATTTACCTCCTGCATCACACCAACTCCCTCTCTTCTTCATTAGTATTGTCTTTTTTTTATTATTATTATAGTAAAATAATTTCTTTCTTAGAGTTAATGTCGTAATGTCAAAATTCTAATGTTATTTTCCAAATAATGACTGTATTTGTTAGTTTTACAAAGTGCCTGTACTCAACTTACCATTCCAAATGAGGGGTTTTGATTAGTGTATATTAATTGTACTGAATAGTGGAATTCCATATGACATTTTCATGCCTGTGTATAAGGTACTATGATTGCATTTACACTCTTATTGAGCACAGGTTTAGCTCAGTTGGTAGAGTGCTGCTCCTCGCTCTCCAAGGACCCAGATTCGATCCCCAGCACTACAAAAATACGAGAAGGATGTAGCAATCCACTCCCAAAGCAATCTCAAAACAATCAGCTGTTGAAAACCCTATGAGGATCCCTATGAGTCCAGCCTGACTCCAGGGTACCTAAAAACAATAACAACCACACCATCATTACCCATTCTTATTCCTACCTCCTCCTGCTGCTCTTCTGCCTTTTTCCTAGTTGTCCCCAACTACTTTCATGTCTTTTCTTTTTTTTTTTAGATTCCACATATGAGAGAAAACATGCAGTACTTCTCTGAAAACTGCATAACATGATGATCTGCAGTTCCATCCACTTTCCTACAAATGACAGGATTTCATTCTTCTTAGTGGCTGAATAATACTACATCATGTGTGTATGAGGTATGATCAAAAGATACAGTGAATGTTTAAATTTTTTAAAATTGCAATAAAAAACACATTGCTGTCAGTCACCCTCAAAATACTCCTCCTGGTGTGAACACACTTATACCATTGTTCTTGCCTATTTCCAAAGCCGTTCTGGAAGTCCTCTTTTATGAGTGTCTTCAGTTGTGCTATTGTGACTGCTGTGATGTCCTGAATCAATTCCACATGTTTATCTTTTATAGTTATTTTGTCTTTGGGGAAGAACCAGAAGTGACATGGTGCCAGATACAGAATAAGGTGGACAAAGACCTGTAATAATGTTTTTATTTGGCAAAAATTGCCATACCAGAAGTGATGTGTAATGTGGAACATTGTTATGATGGAGGATGAAACTAAAGACACTCATGAAAGAAGACATCCAGAACTGCTTCAGAAAGTGGCAACAACAATAGGATAAGTGCGTTCAGAGCCAAGGGGAATATTTTGAGAGGGATTAATAGCAATGTGTTTTTTGCTATAATAAATATTTTTAATTTAAATTTTCACTGTGTCTTTTGATCCTACTTCATATGCCACATTTCCTTTACCCATTCATCCTATCTTGTCCTCTTCTAATTGTCATGAAAATGCTGATAGTCCTTAGAACCTAGCCCTTAGTCCCTCTGCCTTTTCATTGTATCTGCTTGACTAACCCTTGCAATATATTCCTGTGGCCTCAGTGTTCACTCATAAGCAAATATTCCCCCCCAAAATTCCCTTAGCTCCAGACTAGTATATTTAGGGGACCTTCTGACTTAACATCCAAACAAGGATACTTTGATTGTGAAAGTGAGCACTAACTGAATACCAGGACAGCTAGCTTGAACTGGGAGTCCTGGTGGATATCTTAGGTATATTTGACCTTTTGGACTCATGTTCTTGGGTGTCTCAAAGACTACTAATTCTAACATATTTTCTGAATTTATGTATTTTTCCTGCAAATTTCATTGTCTCCCAGTAGGCTCAAACTCTGTGACTCTCCACCAAGTTATCAAGCCAGAAATCTTGAACCCATCTGTAGCCCTTTCCTTCACCTCACACCATATATCTAGTTCATCACAATGTCTTGTTTAGTGTACTTTCTAATATCTCTCAAAATCATATGCTCCTGCCAGTCTAATCCATGACATCTTACTGAACTCCCACTTTGGATTCCTAATTGATGTGCTGGTATTTAGTGTGCATTCCTCTCCAACTCCTCCTCCATGCTTCAGTCATGGGTATCTTCTAAGAATACAAAGATCATACCATCCGTTGTTTAAAACCCCTTATTATAGCTTTTATTTTCATTTGACTGTAATGCCCATAAAGCTAAGGATATTGTTCATTTTTCTTTGTTTAACCAATAACATGACATAGCACCTCCTTACATAATTCTTGGAAAATATCTCTTGGTTGAATGAGCAAATGAATGAAAGACCCAGGCTTCTAAAACTTGATTTCACACTACTGGTTCTGGAATCTTAATTTTCCCTCAAAAAGGTTTTGACCTTCTAAATATAAAGGCTGTGTCATTCCATTATTTACTCTTTTATTTTTTCTCATTTTGGAAATGGGATACTCCTGTCTACCCTTTGTTTATCCAGTACTTTTCAACCATAACTACACTTTAGAATCACCCAGGGAGCTCTAAAAAAACACCAATGCTGGAATTTCACCCAAAACTAATTAATTTATGATCTCTTGGGATGGGACTTGGTTATAATCAGTAGCTTTTATAAGCTTCCCAGGTGTTTCAAAGGCAGTCAGGGTTGAGAAACCACTGGTTTAAATCTAATCATCCTTCAAGTCCCATCTCAAGCACCATCTCCTCCAGGGAAATGCATGGACCCTTCATTTTTTCTTAGCATTTAATAGCATGTAGTGAAGAGATTATATGATCAATACTTCTTTCATTATTTTAGGATTTCCATTCCAGCTATACTGTAAGATTAGTTAGGGCTGAGATTATGCATTATATTCAGGAACTTGCTGAGAACCAAAAAGTTACTTTATAGTAATTTCCTTTTACTTGACCTATGTCTACTTGTCGCTTTGCAAAAGACTTAGCCTGATAAGCAAAATCAGTGTTTATAAACTGACTTTTGATTTGTAGCTGTCTCTATGGTTTGATAGTCAGCAAGTTTTTCTCATTGATTACATCTTACCTATGATTTGCTAGTGAGCTGCCTTGAGTCAGGTGGTCAGCTGAGGTCCAGATATACAGTCTTCACAACAATATATTAATAAAAGTCACTTACACATGCTAAAAGAGAACTGTATGAGCAGATATCTTCTTATATACTACTTACAAAATCAATTTTCCCTTGGGATCCCTGGAATTTTAGAAAATATAAGTTGCCGTGAGTACTTTAAATTATTGTTCTGTTGTAACATGCCACAAACTGAGTAGAAACCTAAAGTGCAATGGAGTAACTCCTCTGTCAACCTTTCTTTGGGGAGTGGTACGGGAGTGGATGTAAAAGCAACTTCTTAAGTGTAAGTATACATTTATTAGCTAGGTATACTCCAGTGTCCCAATGGTAAAGACCATAAATTTAGTGGCTATTTTCCCTCAAGGATAGTCAAATCATAGGTTTTGAAACTATTTCTTCTGATGTGGTTGCAACTTTCCATAGTAAACGAGAGTTCATAGCATCTTTTTCTGAAGTCACTTTTAAGTGCTTCAGCATTGATATAATTCAGGGAAGAGGAAAAGCTATGTGTATATAGAGACCCTCTGTGCTTCTGACACAACACTGAAGCTTGACACTTCAGAGTCACAGCCATTCAGTTCAGAAGAATCTTAAATATCCTTTTAAATGACGTCATCAAATGGAGTGGACTTTGGGATCATTTTGCAATTGGTAGGCAAATCTTTGTGGCAATTCACTACAAACCAAAACTATTTAGCAAAAATGTCCATAGTGTGGAATAATCTTATACTAAACTTTGAAATTTATTTCTTACCAAATTCATACTGCTTTTAAAAATCCATGTTTACTAATGTAATTATTTATTATAATTGTTAAACTTAAATTTCTTTATGGCTACAACATCAAAAAGGTAAAGAAAAAAAGGAAGCTGTGTTTAGAACTTTAACTAAATTTGTTTCATTGATGATGTTCTGTGTTGAACTTAAAAGGATATTATTGAAGTGAGCTACCTGTAAGATGGAGCTAATCAAATGTGGGTCTCCATGTGCTCTGTGGTTAACTGGATCCTGAGAAGCTAAGTGTACTTCAAGTTCAGTATTTATGTAAAACCTCTAAGATAACATCTCACTATGTAATCTTTGCTGGGGCTCAAGCTGACTGATTACAATGGCTGGCATTTTCACTGTTCTCACACTTACAAAAATAAAATCAGAAAGCATGAGAAGATACAGAAAGACATCTGGTAGCACAAAAAGAAGACGTTTATCAAACAGGATGCCATTTTTCCCTTTTGCAAACTGCAAAATGTTTATTTCATCCCATTATGCTTCCAAGTGTAAATTTCACATAATTAATAAAAAGTTGAATGAATAACAAAGTTGAGATAAGTATTTGTCCTGTATTAAATATAATAGCTTAACTACTTTCTGGTTAAGTGTCTTGCTTCAGTGTATCAATTATGCTAACTCATGATCTCAATGTATAATTAGATTCAGGAGACATATCATAGTGCTGGCATTTGATAAAGAGTGGTGATGAGACACTGAGAAAAAAGGATTCTTGTGTAGACCTGTGTCATTCAAAGAAACGACTTATTTCTTCCTGTATAGGACTATACTTGTTATATGATAGAGAATATTAGGTATTGCATTAAATTTGGACATTATTATAATGATTTTTAGTACAAAGGAACAGTTTGAATTTTCGTTCACGCTGTGACACCTCTCAGTTAGAGCTAGATTAGTTATATATAATTAAAAACTAAAAAGGCACGACCCAAAAGCCATGTGTAGAATTAATCTCAATACCTTATAGGTATCTTTCAGCATCTGTAAATGTCTCTTATTAATATATTGTGAATCACAAAAAAAGAAGACTCATCTTCATAAACTCATTATGCTCTATGTAAAAGTATAAAAAGTAACTTCAAGTGTAATAAATTATAGGCATGAAAAGTACTCTAATTTGGAAATTTCTGTTGAATTTTCTTTTCTTAGCTGCCATTTCTTTTATTACTGATAATCAGTCATCCCATTTTATCTTTTCACTTACATTGGCCATTATTAATTTATACATATTTTTTAAAAATAACACACTGTACATAATTATTTATTGTATTTGCCCAATTTTTCAGAACATTTATGTGGATATTTGTAGGCTTGAAAAATCATTCACTTAGTCCATCATGACTAACGATTTAAAGGGACAGTTATACGGGACAAATTGTGTGTGTGTGTGTGTGTGTGTGTGTGTGTGTGTGTGTGTGTGAGTGTGTGTGTGTGTGTGTATATATATATGATATATGACATATGTGTATCTATACACAGACACACACACTTGTGTTGATGAATATCATCTCCAAAGGTCTGTACATCTGACTGATATTAATTAGTAATTCTTGAAAATTAATGAGATTAACTCATAAATCAAATGATTTTGAAGCCTATAGCCTGACTAGTCAGCCTGGTTAATTCTGTTCCCTTTGATACATTAACTGAGTACAAAATGATGGGTGTAGTGTTTCAGAAGATCCTGCTGTTTCTACCATCACTTTTGAACATTTATTGTAAAAATACTTTTAAACTCTAATGGGAAAGACAGCAGGATTCTCCCAAAAATTCAAGTAAAAATCTGCACCAGAAAGGAAAAGAAAAAAGTCATCTCCTGAGATGGATTGAAATCTTCTGAAGAGAAAAATATATAATTTACTATCACCTAAAATATTAATGGAGATATATGTGAGGGGCTTTTCAGAGGAGAATTTATCTTATCTTTATTATCAGAAAGTACTGTGTATTTTTCTTTTGCCCCACTGAAACAGAATTTTCAGTAATAATGAAAAATGTATCATTCTTAACCATTTTGTTTACCAAATATCTATTGTGAGATATCACTACTGGAATCATAATTTCTGGTATAATTTACATGAGCATTTGTTAACAGCAAAAGACCTCTCCATTGGGGATTAAGAATATTTAATCCTTTAAAGCTGACATATATAACATGTAGCTATGTCAGCTACAGCTGTTTCTAAACATCAGTAACAAAATTATAGACAGGTTTTGAAGCTTCTGTGGTGGGAATGAATACATGTGAGGATTCAACTTGCTGACAGTGTTTATGTAATTTAATCTTACCATCTGGTAGAAAGTAAACATTTTTTATAAAATTAAAGTTTATAAAATGAATCACTTATACTTTCCAATTGTTGAGAATTTAAATGTAGTTTCATTGAAGAATAAATGGAAATTCTACCCTTATTTCCAGATGAATGCTGGACTGCAATTGATGTTGCTGATTAATCTGCATTGGTTCCTTAAACAGTAAACAAATTGGTACTTTGATCTCAGCTAAAGATTCTGCATTTCATGCTTCAGATTCCTCAAAGATGACATGCATGTTTTTATTATTTCTGTTTTCCCCGAAACAAACCAAGACTCAACAATGTTACATGTCAGTAACCTCAAAATAAGTGATGACACAAATAAAATGCGTGTCTGAACTGAAAATAAATGATATCTTCATTGTATTCCATACTTTTCTGTAACATCATAATCTTTATATAATATACATTTAGGTAGTTGTTCAAATCATTGTGGCATAATCCAGTGTGTTTATTTTGCAGGCAGCACCTTTCCCTCTCCTTAGAAGCTGGCAAATTAACAGCTTTGTGAAATTGACAAATTGGTCAATAAACTCTGCCAAGTTCAAACTTTATAAATCTGACCTAGTCATTTTACTTGAAATAAATATGCAGGCAGATAAGCTGTTGTGTGTTGTGTTTATAGTTGTATCCTGAGTTAAATTGAAAGACTATGCTCTTGATGATGTAATAAAATTTAATTACTTATACCTCAGGTTTTGGTTTAGTGGTAATTAGTTTAGTGTATAATTATTACCTCTAATAGTAATCTGAATCTACAAGCATTTGGATCTTTTTCCAGCTATTAAAAAAAGATCTGTAAGATTCATAGCAGAAATAGCAATACTAAAATCCCATTAGCTAATTTCATTAGACAGATCATGGAAAATGTTAAGCAGCAAAATAAAATTTCATTGATGATGTACATGTGTCATGTTGAGCTAGTGCATAAAATATTTTAAAGTGAGTCTTATGCAGTTAAAACAATCTGGTGAGACTTTTGATACTTCTTACTATTTAAAGTGTGCTTTCTGTAATTTGGCATAGTAAAATATAATGTTTTTCCTGTAAAAGCTATAGTAGAATGATCATGAGGTTTAATATATGCTTTACAAAAACAAGAACATTTTATTAGTGAGCTTGAAAATTACCTTTAACTCACTGATTTCTGACAAGTTTTAAAAAATTGTACATGTACCTTGAGGCCCTGGGATAAATCTCCAGTGCTTCCTTCCCCTGCCCCTGCAATATACACATATTGTCTACTTCCAACTGAATAAAATGTAGCTTTTGGCAAACAAGGCAGTTATACACAAATATACTATATAAGTAAATCTATACACACTTATAAAGTGAGTAAATTTGACAAATTCTATGTGAATGTCTAAGTTACATAGATACTGTGATACTTAACTGGTCTCTCGGAGTCCAAGAATAAAATGAGGGGCCAAGGATATTTAATGCATTTTCTTATTTCTTTCAATATCTTTCTCAAACAGGAACTTGTCTTTTTTCTTGTGTGAACCAAGTGTTTTTTCAGTTCTATTTTTAAAAATATATTTAGCAGCTTTTTCATTTTCTCCAAATTCATTGTTACTTAACTTAAAATTTACAATCCAGATAGATTGGTTATAAATCCACAATATATCTTGGAACCAAGTATGTTTTCCACAACAAAGATTATGTATCTCAACATGTGGCTCTTTGTCTTTAGAGCATTTTTATATAAAAAATTAATAGTTCAATAAATAGTATGTAAATAGCACAGTCTTAGTAAAAATGGGTGAATTGGTATCACAAGGCTATTAAGTAGTTTAAAATAAATTTTCATGGCCTAATAACTGATTTTTATAAGGTGAGCTTAGGTTTACAACCAATATGTAGAAAATATTTAAATTTCTTATTTCTTGATAATATTTTTTTCCTTCTATATTCAGTTTATTAGTAAAGGGTCTGTTTCAACTTCAAAAGAGATCTTCTGTTATAAACATTTCCATTTGGCATGGAGAAAGAAGTGATTTGAAATAAAATATTCATGAACTGACATAATTAAAAATATTAACCAAGACATTTAAATTGCCTTTTATAGTATATCATTATAAATATTTATTTAGATCTTTGGGAACTGTCTTTTGTGGTGTACATAAGTTTTACTTAGAATGCATTTTTTATTTTTATAAATTTCAAGTTATATTTACTAACAATGTTAATCTGGCATTAATGCTCAGTATTTATTCAAGAAATATGTATTGCCGGCCTAGCAGGTGCCTAGTACAGGACTGTGGGGGATGGAAAAATGCTAAGGGGGAAACTCAATCAGTTGGCAGTCTTCAAAGTGACATATGACATGCCTGTTAAAGTTAGTAATACAAAATAATATAATTAGGTGCCAAATGAGAGACATTTAATAAAAGATGAGGCTGATATATTGCTGTAGGCAATTTCTGAGTATAGTTACTGTCTATCCTTAGTTTGGTACTCAACCTTACAGAAATTTAACTTTCATCAGTTTCTGATTATGGTAAGATTTTGTCAACCAAATGCACGAGATACTGCTGAATAAATTAATGGTCACTTAGTATATTGTATTGAGGAATAGTTCTATGCCTCAGATTTTTTTATTTTATTACTGTGGGCACTGATAATCAAGGTATATGAAAAGCTGAGAAACTGCAATTAAACAATTACTAGGTGAGCAAGGTGGGGTGGTACATGCCTTTAATCCTACCACTAGGGAGGCTGAGGCAGGAGGATGGAGAATTTGAGGCTGACCTGAGCTACATAATGATACCTTGTCTTTAAATAAATAAATAAAAATTAAAGTTACTGGGTGAATTTAAAATTTTTCACAAATTCATGAGTTAGGGATTGAGTCTTACTATGTGCAAAAACCATGCTAGGAACAATGAGAAATAAAGTATTTTGGTGGATACTGCTTTCTAGAAGCATGCAATATAGTAAAGGTTTATATTAATATATGCCTGCAGAGTCAGAATGATAACTTGGTATTTTGGCAAGTATCCTCCCCAATCCATGCTAGAACCTAGAGAATTCATACTGCAATATTATGAAATGGACATGCCTATTGTGGATTAAAGTTTTTTTTTTTTAATTTTTCCCAGACCTTAGAGGTTGAACCCAGGGCCTCATACATGCTTTGCTAGTATGTTACCACTGAGCTGCACCCACAGACAGTTGCACAGGCTGCCTCTGGCCTTGGACTTGTGATCCTCCTGCCTCCATCTTCTGAGTTGCTGGGATTACAAACCTGCCATTGTGCCTAGATTATTGTGGAGGAAGTTTAATAAATCTCCACTACATACCAACATTAATAAACATACAGTTTACTAGAGTTTGTGACGACATGAGTCTGAATAAAAAGAAGAATTAACAGGAAGAATCCAGAGAAGATCCTTAGATTTTTCCTGAATTTTAAGAATAATGTTTTTTGACAAAGTTTTTTTATATTCCCAATGTGATTCTCTTCACTGAATTTTATTTGTCTATCAAATGGGAGTGAAGAAAGACAGGAGTTTTAAAATATTCACATAGTTATTTAGTCAACAATTTTCTTTAATGTGCCATGCACCTAAGGATTCAACACCTCGGAAAGAGCACTTGGTAATCACTCTGAAGACAGACCTGGCTTGTGTCCCCATGCATTTACGATATCAATGAGACATTAGAGTGAAAATTCAGTAGGACTTGAAGTGCATGACCAGAGTTTGGGGAAATACATCAGAATTTTTAGTGGTATATACTTAAAAGTCATGGTTAAACCCTGAAAAAATATGTCTCTAGAAAGATATGATAAACCAAGGACTTAAGGATGAAAATTTGAGCAAAGCTTTTGATTAGGAGGCAATCAAAAGATAAGAAGCCAGTATTGGGAATGGACAGCATGTTTATGGAATTTGGAAAAGAGTCAGTCATGTACCCAGACTTTGGCTTGAGTGAGCAAAAAATTTCAAAAGAGTATAACTGACAGAACAGTGAAGGCTCTGAAAAATTAAGTTTGGATGATAACTTTTGTATTTGATTGCAAGGAAATGAGTATCTGCCTGTGGACTCAAGGACACAGTGGGTGCAAATAAGACATGGACTAAGGGAAATATAAGATATTCCATTTGTACTACTTGTGACACAAATCCAATAGCAAAAGGAAGCTGACAACATATTCAGGTGGAATATTGACAGCAGCTTTCAAAATAATGTGTGCATAGATATTTAGAACAATTCCTTTTATATGTATGTTCTCCATAACTGAACTAGTGTACAGGTGAAATTTTTTATGTTTGTATCTTATAATTACTGACTTTAGAATTGCTTCTGAGCTGCACCCCCGCGCCCCCACCTTTTTTTTTACTTTTTGAGACAGGGTCTCACTAAATTACACAGACTGCCTCTTGTCTCGAACTTGCGATCCTCCTGCCTCCGCCTCCCAAGCCACTGGGATTATAGGCATGCGCCACCATGCCTGGCAAAACATTGCTAATTTTTACAAAGAATGTTTTAGTTACTTTTTGTAAATTATAAAGTATCATTTAAAAAGCAAACCTATGCAAATTGACAACTAAAAATTGTCTTTCCCAGAAACTAAATTGTGACCTATTTATCTTGTTTATCTTGATGATGAAATTATGTTTTAGGAAATTTCCACTAATCTACTAAGTAAATTTGGATACTAATGGTAGTATCTGTATGAGTTAGAATTGTTTCTTAAATTAATAGATTCATAAAAATAAAAGCAAACCTATTAGAAATTTAATTAACATATAGCAGTAACTGGAAACTGATTTTTTATTTTTCCTTGTTCTTTTGGGATTCTTGAAACACAAATCTAGGTATACATGGCTGCAAAACAGAATCTCTGGAGAGCTGCCTACTTTCGTTTCAAAGCTGGCACTCTTTGTGATTTTTTTCCTCCTGATTTCATTTAAAGAAAGCTTCCTTAGCTACTAAGTCATACCTGCGCGCGCGC
>VMDO01032812.1:0-18498 GCA_007922755.1 Pedetes capensis
CAGACCTGGGGGGAATTAGTCTGTGGTCCAAACCTCTCAGTCTACGATATTGTTATAGCAGGTTGATCTGCTTAGTTTGTTGTCGTTGTCAGGTGCCGTCGAGTCAGTATCCAACTCATAGCGACCCTCATAGGGTTTTCAATGGCTGACTGTTTCGGGATTGCCTTGGGAGTGGGTTGCCAGGTCCTTCTCCCATTTTTGCGGTGCTGAGAATTGAACTCGGGACCTCAGAGACTGCAGAGAAGAGCTCTACCAACTGAGCTAAATCCCAGCCCCTGCTTAGTTTGTTGTTGTTGTTGTTGTTAGGTGCTGTTGAATCGGTATCTGACTCATAGCGACCCTCTGTACAACAGGGGAAACACTATTGTCAGTGCTTCTCTGCTATTCATCGGGTTTTCAATGACAGATTGATTTTTGGGAGGGGGTTGCCAAGTCCTTCTCCCAAGCCTACAGCACCTGGTGTTCCCAGGCGGTCTCCCATCCAGGTACTAACCAGGCCTGACCCTGCTTAGCTTCCGAGATCTGACGGGATCGGATGCCACAGGGCTACAGCTGCAGGCCCTGCTTAGTTTAGTCACATTTAAATTACTGTCAAAACCCCACCTTTAATTTGAAAAGGAACATTAACTTTTCTTTCAACATACCTGCAAGGCAGTATATCATTGTCACTTGTTTTTTGCTGGAACACTTGTTATTTTATAAAGGAACTAGCCTTTTTTTAAGGTTTGGCAACTCTTTTTGGTAATTTGTCATAAGGTAGCCTTGGGAACTCCATCCAAGAAAAGCTCTGTCAAAAAGTTTTCCCCCTCCTTTGGAAATCATGACAAAATAGCAGCAGATTCTACTGCATTCTACAGGTTGTGGCAGACAGACTTTAGGTATCCAAGATCAGCCTGCCTCTGGTCTTCATGGGTCTGAATGATTAACCTCCTCTCCTTGAGCATGGGTAGGGAGTGTGGTGTGCACTTCCTATAGAATAGGGCAAAGCTGATGGAATGTCACCTGCGATTACGTTATGTTGTTGTTATTGTTAGGTGCCTTTGAGTCGGTATCCAACTCATTGTTAGGTGCCGTCGAGTCGGTATCCGACTCAGCGACCCTCATAGGGTTTTCAATGGCTGAGTGCTTCGGGATTGCCTTGGGAGTGGATTGCCAGGTCCTTCTCCCATTTATGCGGTGCTGGGAATTGAACTCGGGGCCTCAGAGACTGCAGCGCAGCGCTCTACCCGCTGAGCTAAATCCCAGCCCTTCCAACTCATAGCGACCCTTATACGGTTTTCAATGGCTGGCTGTTTCGGGATTACCTTGGAAGTGGATTGCCAGGTCCTTCTCCCATTTTTGCAGTGCTGGGAATTGAACTCGGGACCTCAGAGACTGCAGCGCAGCGCTCTACCAACTGAGCTAAATCCCAGCCCGTGATTACATTATAGAACAGTATAACTTCCATCCTTCTTGCAGACTGTCTCCATTGCTGGCTCCCTTGTTGGTGCTGAGTTATAAGTCCACATGGAGAGGCCCTTGCTACTAGGAACTGGAGGTGGCTGTAGCCCGCCAGCTAGCAGGAAGCTGAGGCCCTCTGTCCAACAGTCAGTGATGATGAGAATTCCAGGAGCTTGGACACAGATCCTGGCCCAGCTGGGCCTCAGGTGGGCCACCAGCCCTGGCCCTTACCTCAGCTTCTACCTTCAGAGAGACTCTGGCCCAGATGCTTGGCCCCCAGAAACTGAGAAAATAAATGTGTGCTCTTTTAAGCCACTTGGTGTGATAATATGTCGTGTTGTTGTTGTTGTTGTTAGGTGCCATCGAGTTCGTATGCAACTCATAGCGACCCTACATACAACAGGCGAAACACTATTGTCAGTGCTTCTCTGTTCATAGGGTTTTCAATGGCGGATTGATTTTTGGGAGTGGGTTGCTGGGTCCTTCTCCCAAGCCTACAGCACTTGGTGTTCCCAGGTGGTCTCCCATCTAACTAGGGCCAACCCTACTTAGCTTCCGAGATCTGACAGGATCGGACACCACAGGGCTATGGCTGCAGGCTATTTGTTGTGTAGAAATCAATAACTAAGGTATATATTTTGCCTTTATAGATGCAACCAGCCTTTGAAGAAAGAGCTTCCCTTTGAAGGGTAACATGCATGAATTCTGCATGTGTGGCTATTTCTGTTATCTTCACCAGAATTTTTTTTTCTTAATTACAATCAGCGCAGCCTCTCTCTTAGGGATTCTGCAATGCTTTTTCTGTCAAACTTTGCTTTAACTAAAAATATACATATTCCTCTGAGGATGTCTTGTCTAATACTTGGTGGCTCATAAGAAATGTCATGTATCACATGTCTCCTTAGTGCAACAGAATCTAGTAAACACGGGAGCGGAAGTACTTGAAATGTCAGAGCTCCAACCAAGTGATATTCTAATATTTTCCACTGCCAAGTTTACTGTGATGCTTTTACCTTTAGGATTTTGGCAAATCCTATTCCAGATTTAGGGCTGGGATTTAGCTCAGTTGGTAGAGCGCTGCGCTGCAGTCTCTCAGGTCCCGAGTTCAATTCCCAGCACTGCAAAAATGGGAGAAGGACCTGGCAATCCACTCCCAAGGCAATCCCGAAACAGCCATTGAAAACCCTGTGAGGGTCACTATGAGTTGGATACCGACCTGACAGCACCTAACAACAACAACAATGTTCCAGATTTGGTGACAAAGGGAAGCCTTTGCCTTTTTATTGTTGTTGTTAACAGTTGTTAGGTGCTGTTGAGTCAGTGTTTGACTCATAGCGACCCTATGTACAAGAGAAATAGTACTGTTAGTGCTTCTCTGTGATTCATACGGTTTTCAGTGGCTGATTGGTTTTCTTTGGGGGAGGGGGCATGGCGCTGGCATCTGATGAGGCCCTACCTGCTGCATCAGAATGTGGTGAAAGGGCAAGTGCGATGTTAAGAGACACAGAGTGAAAGTCAGACCAAACTGATTTTATCAGGAGCCCACACTTGCAATAAAAGCTTTGCCCCATTCATGAGGATGGAGCCCTTTGTGACCCAAACACCTCTTAAAGGTCCCACCTCTACAAACTGTTAAGATAGGAATTAATTTCAACATGATGTCTGGAGGGGGCATTCAAACCAAAACAGTGTCCATAAAAAGATCTCTGCCACAGTTTCAATCTACATGTGTTAAATATCAGCAAAGTATAATTTGTTTCCTCTTTCTAGTACAAAAAACAAACACAAATATTTCTTTTTGCCTACTTCAGTGGATCATTTTGTTTGTGTACCAAGACACCGATAACATTAAACTCACCCCAAGTATCAAGACATCATCTTGCTTTATCATGTTCTTCTTTGTCTGAAAATGGAATAATAATAAAAAAAGAAATCAATGGTACCCATTAAAGGATTTTTCTGGATAAGTGAGATCTAGTCTCATATACACACAGGACTGTGCTTACTGCCCCTGTCACAACAGGCTGGTCAATAATGTTAGCCAAGCACAGCTTTAGTGAGGAGATTAGCAGAGAAGAAGAAGGAAGGGGTTATGCCCCTGTGGATGTATTGATTCCGCTGCTTCCGGATCAATACTTCAAATTGTCTATGAGAATAATTGCTAGAAGATTTGATTTAGGAGATTCTGTGTAATAAGGGCACAGAGGAATTAAAAGCATCCTTCTTCTCAGGGAAGCAGAAAACAGTAAACTGAAAATAATTGCTGAGTATGTGCTGAGAAGGGGCGCTGGGTCCATGGACAGAGGCTCCAGTTGAAGGAAGGGATAGGACCCATGCCAAGGTGAGGGTCACCTTAGCCAGACACAAAAATGGGAAAACAGCCCTCCATCAAAAAGGGCCAGGAGGGTGACACTGACAGCATGCCTCCAAGAGGGGTCCACACCCATGTCTTCTCTTTCTCTGATGCCCAAACACAAAGGTCCCTGTTGTTAGGTGCCATTGAATGATGTCCGACTCATAGCACCTAGGGCTGGGATTTAGCTCACTTGGTAGAGTGCTGTGCTGAAGTCTCTGAGGTCCTGAGTTCAATTCCCAGCACCACAAAAATGGGAGAAGGGCCTGGCAATCCACTCCCAAGGCAATCCCGAAACAGCCATTGAAAACCCTATGAGCGTCGCTATCAGTTGGATACTGACTCGATGGCACCTAACAACAACAACATAGCACCTCATAGGGTTTTCAGTGGCTGATTGTTTCGGGATTGCCTTGGCAGTGGATTGCCACATCCTTCTCCCATATTTGGGATGATGGGACTTGAACCTGGGACCTCAGAGACTGCAGAGCAGCGCTCACCAACTGAGCTAAATCCCAGCCCAAACACAAAGGTCCCTATTAGCCACGTTGTCCAGTGATAAAGCTTAGCTGCTCCCAGGTGTCAGGCAACTCCCCTTCCAGGGAGGTAGGGCTGTCTCAGCGCCTGAGGGTTGAGGGTGACTTCCTGTGGATCTCAGCAGTGCCTTCCTCTACCCAAGCTTCTCTGAGCTGGACATGGGAGGTCTCCATCTAGTCCCAAGGTGCACAAGGAGGCCAGCAGAACTGACTCTGGCCTTACGAGTCCCGCACAACTCCATCTTTTCTGCTGGAGGTACTCCATCTTTTGTGCTGGTACCATTAGCAACAGTAACTATGAGATCTTCACTTCTCCCAATAGAATATGAGGCTCACGGTGTCGCATTTCAATGGCTGTTGCCTCCTAACAGCTGCCTGCCATAGCTGCTATGATTTGAAGGTGTCCCTAAAGTTCCTATGTTGAAAACTTAATTCCTAAACCAACCGTGTTGGGAGGTGGGGCCAAGGGCAAGGTCATCCAGCCATGAGGGTTCTGGCCTCATGAATGGACTAATGTAGTTAAGGTGGGGCTGGGCTAGTCATCTCAAGAATGGATTTGTGACAAAGTGGATTCTGAACTTGGCCCTTTCTTGCTCTCTTTCTCTCATCGTCTCTTGCTCCTCTGGCTTCTGCCATGTGATGACACAGCATGGAGGTTCTTTCTAGATGGCAGTCATGCTCTTAGCCTTCTCAGCCTCTAGAGCCACAAGCCAAATCGATTTTGTTCTTCATAAGTTACTTAGTCTCAGGCATTCTGTTACAGCAACACAAAATCGTTGAGCACATTGGGCCATTAATGGGCTGCATTCTCTAGCCTCTCATTACATGGTGTGCCTGGGCTTGAATTTGTGTACCTTATTTAAAGATTCCTTCAGCTACTGACGCTGGGATTTAGCTTAGTTGGTAGAGTGCTGCGCTGCACTCTGTGAGGTCCCGAGTTCAATTCCCAGCACCACAAAAATGGGAGAAGGACCTGGCAATCCACTCCCAAGGAAATCCCGAAACAGTCAGCCATTGAAAACCCTATGAGGGTCGCTATGAGTTGGATACCGACTCAACGGCACCTAACAACAACAACAACATCAGCTACTGACAACTCAAAGCACTTTATGCTGATCTCCCCTTTGCCCCACATGGGGAAGTCTCAGGCCGGGTCAGCTGCTCCCTACTCCCTCTGCTGATGGCAGCCTTCCTCCTTCTACTTGTGGAGTCCACCTTTTCTATCACTACTGGGCATGAGCAGAATGTGGCTGAGTAAAGCCATAGGAAGGAAAGGTTGGGGGGAGGAAGCACCGACTTCTGGGTTGTCGCAGAGCTCTGTCTAGCGAAAACCAAGGCACGAATGGTTCATGCAGAGTGGCTGACTAACTATATGACTTTAGGAAAGTCACTTTATGCATTTGAAATTCAAGATTCTTCATCTATAATTCCCCTATGTGTCTATCAATTTGCCATACTCTGGGGGCTTGGGTGTGGCTGTAATGATGAAAGCTATGCCAGTGAGATTACAAATATCAGCAGGACCACCCATGGTGGACAGATTTCAGCTGAACTTCTAGACAAAGACAGACTAGGGAGAAGGACCTGGAAGCCCACTCCAGAAACAGTTAGCCATTGAGAACTCTATATATAGCAGAGAACTGTCAGATATAGTGCTGGAAAATGAGCCCCCCAGGTTGGAAGGCACTCAAAAGATGACTGGGGAAGAGTTGCCTCCTCAAAGTAGAGTCTACCTTAATGACAGGAATGGAGTAAAGCCTCAAGGACCCCCATTTGCTGATGTGGCATGACTCAAAATGAGAAGGAACAACTGTAAACATCCATGAATAATTGGAAGATGGCATGTATGTAGTATGAATCTAGGAAAAGGAAAATGGAGCACTCCAGCCCAGGGGGTGCATTTTCTGGCACTATATCTGACAGTGCTTCTCTGCTATTCATAGTTTTCAATGGCTCATTATTTTGGGAGTGGGTTGCCAGGTCTTTCTCCCTAGTCTGTCTTAGTCTGGAAGCTCAGCTGAAACCTGTCCACCATGGGTGGCCCTGCTGATATCTGAGATACCAGTGGCATAGCTTTTAGCATCACAGCAACACACAAACCCCCACACCCTGAGAAGGTGATAGACATGTAGGGGTTGCAAAACAGCACACTACAAACAAGTGTACCAAGCAGAAATGCACCTTATGGGAAAGTGTTATAACGTGACCAAGAGCAAATGTTATAGTTTGGAGATAGACAGTTCTCCAGGGGCGCGTGTGGTAAATGCACCATCTCCACTTCTAGGTAAAGGGTGGCAATTTGAAGAAGTGTGTCCTGGTAGGAGGACTTAGGTCATTGAGGTCATGCCCTTGGAGAGGATAGTGGGACCCCGACTCCTTCCTCTCCTCTTTTTCACTTTTCTACCGTGAAGCAAGTGGCTGTTTTTGGCAGGAGCTTCCCACCAGCCTGGGCTGCCTCAGCACTGGACCCAAAGCAATGGGGACAACTGGTCATAACTCAAACCTCTGAAGCAGTGAGTCGAAATCAACCTCATCTTTTCATAAGCTGATTATTTAGGTACTTGTGATAATGACAAGAAGTATCATCTTTCTCCCAGGCTCCTCCCAGATGGGCTCCTTCCTCTCCCTCAGCAGGCACAACCCTCCCAACTTCTCTAGTCTCTTCCTCCCCT
Source organism: Pedetes capensis (assembly GCA_007922755.1). NCBI lineage: Eukaryota > Metazoa > Chordata > Mammalia > Rodentia > Pedetidae > Pedetes > Pedetes capensis. The sequence continues at coordinate 7,002 of VMDO01032812.1, forward strand.
TGATTTACTCTTTTCCCTTATCAGCTTCTTGTTGTTGTTAGGTGCTGTTGAGTCGGTATCCTACTCATAGCAACCCTACGTACAAAAGGTGAAACACTATTGTCAGTGCTTCTCTGATGTTTATAGGGTTTTCAATGGCTGATTGTTTTTTGGGAGTGGGTTGCAGGGTCCTTCTCCCAAGCTTACAGCACCTGGTGTTCCCAGGTGATCTCCCATCCAAGTACTAACCAGGCCCGACCCTGCTTAGCTTCTGAGATCTGACAGGATCGGATGCCACAGGGCTATGGCTGCAGGCCCACTCTAAGATTAATGCTGCTAAAACATTGCATTCGTTGGTGTGCCTGGACCCACATTTCTATTTGGGGTCTATCAAAGTGTGGAATACCTTAGTCGTTTATGTTTACCAGTAGCAAATGATGCCGATTTCTAAAGTGGTGGTACCAGTTTACACTCCTACTGGTGGTGTGTATGTGCTCATTACTCCACGTCCTTGTTCTCACTCCATGGGGTCCGTGGTTTTCATTTTTGCCTTTTACTGAGTGTGTGGTGGCTTCACATTGTAGTTTTTTCTTATATTTCCCTGTGCTACATTTTGTAATTATTCATCACTTCTCTATACACCCTGCTCAAAGCTCTTATTTTTTCTCTGTTGGTGTATATTGTTATTCCAATTGTCGTATTGGGGTTGGAGTTTAGCTCAGTTGGTAGAGTGCTGCTTTGCATGCTCTGAGGCCCTAGGGTTGATCCCTGTTGTTGTTGTTGTTAGGTGCCGTCGAGTCGGTATCCGACTCATAGCGACCCTCATAGGGTTTTCAATGGCTGACTGTTTCGGGATTGCCTTGGGAGTGGATTGCCAGGCCCTTCTCCCATGTTTGCGGTGCTGGGAATTGAACTCAGGACCTCAGAGACTGATCCCTAGCACTACAAAAATGGGAGAAGGACTTGGAAGCCCACTCCTGAAACAATCAACCATTGAAAACCCTATGAATAGCAGAGAAACACTGACATAATGAGGAGAATGGTGCAGTGCCGGGGAGGGTTTCCTTCTGTTGTGCATATGGTCACTATGAATTGGACCTGACTCGATGACACCTGACAACAACCTAACAATATTGTTGCATCAGAGCTCTTTATAGATTCTGAATACACGTCTGCTGTTGGTTTTAGATGTTGAGAACGCCTTACTATCTCTGTGAATATGCTGAAGTTAAATTGTTTCTGAAGTTTTTAGAATTTTTGCCTCTTTTATGGATTTGGAAATGGTGTTCTTTCCCTGCACCCGTCCTTGGCTCTTCTGGCTTCTAGTGACCGTGTAGCTCTACTCTGCCTTTGGCTTCCCATTGTCTTCCACTCTAGAGATCTGCATTTTCTCTTCTGTCTCCTGTAAGAATGCCTATCATTGGATTTAGGGCCCCCAGCTACCCCAGTGTGGTAGGATCTCAAGACATTTAATTTAGTTACATTTACAGAGAGCTCTTGCCCAAATGTGGCTCAGGAGTAGGATACAGATATATCTTCTTGGGAGCAACTGTTCAATCCACTATGGCAGTCATATATTCACTTGCCATTGTTTTAGTGATTACAATAAAAGGACAAACATACACATTTGATTTATGCAAAACCAATAATAACTAGCACTTCTAATCTTTTCTCATAAATGCAAAGACACTAAAATATTTTTCATTTACAACCCTCATGACCTACATATCATTGCTATAATATATTTTATGGTATCTAGTGAAGCTCAAGAAAGCATTATTGTTATTGCTTTAGGCATTTGATATATGGACAACCCAATAAAGCAGACAAAAGTATTAACTTTTATTGAAATATCTAACCAATGAAGCAAGAACTAGTTTTTTCATTCACGTGGAAAAGGATGAATAGAATCTGATGTTTTCCTGATGGACTTTATCTATTTGAGCATTTGTTTACTCCACAAATGCTTATTTAGTGCCTTCTATGTATCAGACGGAGAAGGACCTGGCAATCTACTCCCAAGGCAATCCCGAAACAGTCAGCCACTGAAAACCCTATGAGGGTCGCTATGAGTCGGATACTAACTTGACGGCACCTAACAACAACAACAACAAGTATCAGAGACCCCATCGTGTCTGTCAGCTTGTTGTGCTGTGGGGGCTTGCATGTGGCTGTGATGCTGAAAGCTACACCATTGGTATTTCAGATGCCAGCAGGCCACCCATGGTGGACAGCTTTCAGCTGAGCTTCCAGAATGAGACAGACTAGGGAGAAGGACTTGGTAGCCCACTTCCAAAACAATTAACCTTAGAAACCCTGTGAATAGCAGAGAAGCACTGTCAAATATAGTGCCAGAAAGTAAGCCCCACCAGATTGGAAGGCATTCAAGAAACAACTGGAGAAGAGTTTCCTCCTCAAAGTAGAGTTGATCTTAATGATGGGAACGGAGTAAAGCCCCTGGGACTCCTATTTGCTGATGTGGTAGGACTCAAAATGGGAAGAAACATAGTGTCTGCAACAGTGGGCTCAAACATAAAGAGATTGTGTGCGTGACATAGTGTAAGATAGTGTTTGATGACACATAACACCACCACCCACGTGTCAGGGGTTGGGAACAGAGGAGGAATCATGACAGAGGAGGTCTCTAAAGCTTGAATTATAAAATGATTAAGTGGGAGTTTTACTCTGGGAATGATCTCTGAGATTATAGGGTTGTCAAACTGTATTGTGCCAGGAAAGAAATTTAGGGTTAATACGTTTGGTGACTTTGTGCCAGGAGGTCATAGAGTCAATTGCATGATTGATGAGCAGCCCCTCAGTTTCTTAATGTCAGTCTAGTACTCATGATTTTCACAGTATACTTGAACCTCCAAGGCAATGACTGCATTTAAAGCAGACAGGGCTTCATGCCTATCTAAGACAGACGTGCAGAAAACTCTTGTTTTACCAGCGCAATACATCTTCTTGCCCTGGAAACTATCCCACAGATATTTATGTTTGGTTAAAATATAACACCCATGACCAATCCTAGAAAAAGCCAAGATCTGTGGAATGCTCTCGTGTGGAATACTTTACTATGTTATTAGTAGTGATGATGAAAGTCAATATCTCTTGGGCGCTTACCATACACCCAGCATTGTGTTGAAATTTAGGGGGCGCATGGAGGAAAACCCATTCAAATCTCACACCAGCTTTGTGAAGTTGGTGTTATTATCCTTACTCCATTTGAAATGTGGGGACACTGAGGCATAGGGGAACTTGCCTGTTGTCTTGGACTTGATGAATAGCAGGCCCAGGGCTCGAATGTGGGGAGCGAACCCTGATTCTCTAGGCATCCCTGGATGCGGATGGCCAATCACAAAAGGGGAGATTGTCCTTTCCAGAAGATCCCTTCATGACATGAAATCTCCCTGGCATACTCCACGGATCCCCAGAAAGAAAGGAAGAGAAATCTGGCCCAATCCTTTTCCACCTCCCCTAAATTGCCTACTGAAATCCTATTATTGGGGACTCTTCTTTGTGTGCCGAAGAAATAACTACAATTTTCCACCTAAAATATGCCTATTGTATCTGAAAGAACAGACAGTTATGGAAATAAATAGTCCCTATGTCCAAAATGGGGATGGGATTTAACTCAGTTGGTAGAGTGCTGCTCTGCAGTCTCTGAGGTCCTGAGTTCTATTCCCAGCACCACAAAATGGGAGAAGGATGTGGCAACCCACTCCCAAGGCAATCCCGAAACAGTCAGCCATTGAAAACCCTATGAGGGTCGCTATGAGTCGGACTCGACTCGACGGCACCTAACAACAACAACAACATGTCCACAATGATGCTGGCACAGTGACACAGAGAGTGGGGACTGGTTACCAGGAGCCCTGCTGAAAGTATCCTAGTTTAACAAAGAGCTCTCTTTTCAGAAACATTGCCCGGGACTGTTGCCTAGCAATCAGGCAACCACTTGTTAAGGACGCCAGTATTTCTCAGAGGCCTCAGAGCTGAGGGGAGCTTGTTGCGGCCATGGCTTTTGAATGCACACCAGCTCTGGTGCATATGAATGAGCAGGGGAAGGCCTTCTAGTGGATCCACACAGTCTCACGCCAGCACACCCTCCTCACATCCCACAAGCTGGCCTTCGAGAGGAACATCAGGGCATGGGCTGGCACTGGGGCAGTGTGCAGGGGGCAAGGAGAATGTCCCTGGGGGCGGGAACCTCAGCATTAGTATGCTCTGTGGGAAAGATGCCAGCTTCAGAGTCTCGCTACAGTGTCTCAAGCCGTACTGGTGCATCTCATAAGATCGTTTAGGTAAAATGAATTCCGATCAGTTGGATCCAGTTCTTTTTGTTTAGAGTTGCTTTGGCTGTAATTGGACTAAAATACAGAGAGAGATGAGTATGGGTTGGCTATGTCTCAGTCGTTGTTGTTGTCGTTAGGTGCTGTTGAGTCAGATCCCACTCATAGCGACCATGTGTACAACAGAATAAAACATTCCCTGATACTGTGCCATTGTGACTATTGTCAGTGCTTCTCTGCTATTCCTAGGGTCTCAGTCGTTAGTGCTCCTTAATTTGTTCTCATACATTGTTATTGTTAGGTGCTGTGGGGTTGGTGTCTGACTCACAGTGACCCTATGTACAACAGGCAAAACACTATTGTTGTGCTTCTCTACTATTTATAGTGTTTCCAGTGGCTGATTGTTTTTTGAGGGGTGGAGTGGGTTGCTGGATCCTTCCCCCAAGCCTACAGCACCTGGTGTTCCCAGGTGGTCTCCCATCTGAGTACTGACTAGGCCTGACCCTGCTTAGCTTCCGAGATCTGATGGGATCGGATGCCACAGTGCTATGGCTACAGGCTCCCATATATTAGGACCATGAATAACACTGCAGATCCTCTGAGAGGGGCAGAGTATGGGCATTGACATTAAGGATGTATTTAACATATATTTAACTATATAAAAATCAAAACTTTGCCAAGCCAGGTGTGGTGGCACATGCCTACAATCCCAGCACTCAGGAAGCAGAGGCAGGATTGTGAGTTTGAGGCCAGAGGCAGCCTGCACAACTTAGTGAGACCCTATCTCAAAAGGAAAAAGGCAGTGCAGCTCAGTGGTAGAGTACTTGCCTATCAAGTGCAAGGCTCTGAAAAAAAAAAAAAAAAAGCGCTCAAGACTAGCCTGATCTGTATAATGAGACCAAGACCGTGCTTCAAAAGACTCCCAAGAGTTAGGGATGTAGCTCAGTGATACAATGCTTGCTTAGCATACACAAGCCCTTGGGTTTGATCTCTAGCATGGCAAAAACTAAAATAAAAAAATAATAACGTTATAATGGTATATATGATGATCATAATTTTAAGAAGAAGCCATAGATTTGGAGAGAAACATAAATCTGATTCTTTCCTTCACTTTTTCTAGATTAAAAAAATGTGCTGAGGGTGAAGCTCAGTGGTCCAGCACTTGCAGAGCATGCAGGTGCGAGGCCCTGGGTTCAACCCCCAGTACCAAAAAAAAGAAAGAAAAAGAAAGAAAAAAAAAAAAGAAAAAAAAGGAATATACAGTATTTATACGGATAGTGACTATAGCCTTTTTCCAAAGGCAAGACACAGAGATGGGGTGAATATCCATTAAAGGAGGAACACAAGAATAAACTGGGCTTCTAAGAACCCTGTGGAATCTTACAAAGTTATTGAAAAGCTTATTCGGAAAATAGCAGTAGCAGTTAACATGTTGTTGGGTGCCATCGAGTAGGTATCTGACTCATAGCAACCCTCATAGGGTTTTCAATGGCTGACAGTTTTGGGATTGCCTTGGGAGTGGATTGCCAGGTCCTTCTCCCATTTTTGTGGTGCTGGGAATTGAACTCGGGACCTCAGAGACTGCAGCGCAGTGCTCTACCCACTGAGCTAAATCCCAGCCTGGGCTGCAGTTAACATGCAGGGAACTAACTTCATGTGACATTGCTGAATGAACAAAGTAAAATGTGTGGGTGGGTACACAGTATGATCACACTGGAAAAGAAACAAAACCCCACAAAACAACTCTGTGTGTGTGGGTTTGCATCTGATTCAATGAACATGGAGAAAAGGGCAGAAGGAGATACAAGGGATAAGAGAGACGTGTAAGAAATTAAAAAGTACAGTGAAAATATCGAGGCTGTACGGTATGATTATTTTCATGCGATGGCACATGTATGGACATAGATGCATAAAGAAGTTGTTGTCAGGTGCCGGTGAATCGTGTCCTACTCATCGCGACCCTTATAGGTTTTTCAATGGCTGGTTGTTTCAGGATTGCCTTGGGAGTTGATTGCCACATTCTTCTCCCATTTTTGCGGTACTGAACTCAAACTTGGGATGCAGTGCTGGGAATCGAACTCAGGACCTCAGAGACTGCAGAGCAGCGCTCTACCAACTGAGCTAAATCCCAGCCCCCACAAAGAAGTAGGAAGAGAAAATATAGATCTACATGTACTCAATGATTGAGAGACTTTTGATACATTAGTTGAAAAAAGCATTTTGGGAAAAACAAACAAAAGTCCTATGAATGTGTGTAAATACTTACAAATGCTTACCCAGGTCAAGAAAAGACCATGGCAGAAATGTAAGCTGGTTACAAGAGGTCCCCAGGACGGAGAACTAGGAGAACCTTCTGCATGGAGAGGTTTCACATTTTCTTTTGTAAACGTCCTTGCATTATTTTAGTCACTCCAACAAGCATGTGCTATTTCTGCCTTTGGAAAAAGTAAACCCAGTATCAAGACTTTGAGCACCGAATTTCAGCAGCTGTTGGTCTTTGCCCTTTCTATAGCCTGCCTTTGGGGCGATACATTGCATTTTGATAAGGGAAGAAGCAAACTTCAGCCTGCTCCACAGGCGTCTGTTCATCGCCTGCTTTCAATGCTTGAAATCGCTCTGTGTGAAATGACCTCTGAGTCTCGGGGTCCAGTCATACTTCTGGCCCCTCGGAAAGAGCAATTTCCGACCCTGCCTTTCCCAGGTCAACGGTGATCGTTGTGTCAGCCTTCATGCAATCATCCCTGGGGCTGAGATGGTGCTTGGCTGTCCCTTGGCGGTAACCTGAGTCATTTGTTCGGGATGAAGTGGGTGCAGAGGCTTTCCCTTTGGAAGAAGAGATTTTTCTAGGGATTCAGCATCAGCTCCTGCCTGGGAGGCCCCTGTCTGCTGATCTGCTCTGGGGATTTCAGACTGGGCTGCCGGATCCCACAGGCGTGCAGCCAACTCCTTGACAGAAATCAGCGCCTATTTGCCACTAAGCCTGCAGCCGTCAGATCTTGGAAGCTAAGCAGGGTCAACCCTGGTTAATACTTGGATGGGAGACCTCCTGGGAACACCAGGTGCTGTAGGCTTGGGAGACAGACCTGGAAACCCACTCTCAAAAAACAATCTGCCTTTGAAAACCCTATGAATAGCAGAGAAGCGCTGACAATAGTGTTTCGCCTGTTATACATAGGGTCGCTATGAGTTGGATACCCACTCGATGGCACCTAGCAACAACAACATCTGCCACTGCCTCTGTTTCTCTAGCAAGGTCCTGACAGATACACTTGCCCTGACAAGCGGTCCTTTCAGTTATCTCTTCAGGAAACAAAAGAGGGACCAGGAGGAGGCTGCAGGCCCTTCCTTCAACCCTCGTGGCCTGCTCTGAACATTAGTTATCACATTAACGATTTGTGGTTTTGGAGGAGTCCAAGAAACAAACCACAATGAGCTGGGTGGGCTGGCCGCTCCGGGGGCCCCCACTCTTTCCTCCTCCCACGCAGCCAGGCACAGTCCACAGACTTGCCTGGGAGTTTGGGAAGTGAGGAATTAAGATCTGTCAAAGGACAATATTTAAGACTTTATTTAAACCAGGCACAGTGGCGCATGCCTCTAATCCCAGCGGTTTGGGAGGCGGAGGCAGGAGGATCGCAAGTTCGAGACCAGAGGCAGTCTGTGAAATTTAGCGAGACCCTGTCTCAGAAAGTAAAAAAAGGGGCTGAGGGTGCAGCTCAGTGGTCCAGCACATGCAGAGCATACAGGTGGGAAGCCCTGGGTTCAACCCCAAGTACCGCAAGAAAGAAAGAAAGAAAGAAAGAAAGAAAGAAAGAAAGAAAGAAAGAAAGAAAGAAAGGAAAGACTTTATTTGAACTACGGGGCCTCCAGCTTACTTTTCCCTCTTTTCTTGATCCCTGACCTTGTGAAGGCGTCCACCAACTCCCAGGGGACGGATCTGTCTTTACAGCCTCCTAGGTTCCTGACAGGGCTGGGATTTAGCTCAGTTGGTAGAGCGCTGCGCTGCAGTCTCTGAGGTCCTGAGTTCAATTCCCAGCACCGCAAAAATGAGAGAAGGGCCTGGCAATCCACTCCCAAGGCAATCCCGAAACAGTCAGCCATTGAAAACCCTATGAGGGTCACTATGAGTCGGATACCAACTCGACGGCACCTAACAACAACAACAACAAGGTTCCTGACATAGGCTGCCTCCCAAGGCCTGGGGCCCAGCAGAGGATGGGTGCTGGGGCAGGGTTGGGGTCGGGTGAGCTGCAGCTGATGGCCACCCCACTCTCTGCTGGCCTGTGCACAGGTTCGTTCATCTCCCAGGCAAAGTGGCCGCTAATGGCGAAGTGGGCAGGAGGGAGCACTCTCTCCTCCTCCCCTCCCTGTGCCCTTACTGTGTCAATGAAACCAGAGGAATAGTAACCAAGACCTCACCTGGGGGCCAGCAGTGAGGATGGAAAGTTAACAGGGGAGATTTTAGGATGTCATCACCTATTTTTATTTTGCCTGGAGCTGCACCACTGTGGCATCCGATCCCATCAGATCTCAGAAGCTAAGCAGAGTTGGGCCTCGTTAGTCCTTAGATGGGAGACCGCCTGGGAACACCAGGTGCTGTTGGCTTGGGAGAAGGACCTGGCAACTCATTCTCAAAAACCAGTCAGCCATTGAAAACCCTATGAACAGCAGAGAAGCACTGACAATAGTGTTTCAGCCGTTGTACACAGAGTCGCTATGAGTAGGATACCAACTCGACGGCACCTACTGTTGTTGTTGTTAGGTGCTGTCAAATCGGTATCCGACTCACAGCGACCCTCACAGGGTTTCAATGGCTGAGTGCTTCGGGATTGCCTTGGGAGTGGATTGCCAGGCCCTTCTCCCATTTTTGCAGTGCTGGGAATAGAACTCGGGACCTCAGAGACTGCAGCGCAGCACTCTACCCACTGAGCTAAATCCCAGCCCGACGGCACCTACTAACAACAACCTATTTTAAAAAATTTTTAAATTCTTTTAAAATTTTAGAACTTCATAATCCATCCCTTAAAATTTTTAAATAACATTCTAATGAACATTTTAAGTTTCCTTAGTAGTATTATTAAAAAAAAAAAAAAAAAGCTAAACGAGAGGCATTTTCTCGGGGGGAATTAGCTCCAAAGCATTTCTGGGCCTTGCTGGCTTCGAAATCTCTCCCTGGTTCATAACAGGTGCGGATCTCTCGCCTTCCTCTCAACAGGCACTTTTCTGTCCAGGCTGAGGGTTTTCTGGTCCTTAGCTCCTCTGTGGTGTAAAGACTTGGACAGTCCCAACACACACAATACACACACACACACACACACACACGTGCGCAATATGCACAACACAATATGCACACACAATATGCACAACTTAATATGTGTGCGTGAACCCACACAAAATACACACCACATATTCGCCATCCACACGCCCATACACACATGCGTGCACACACCCACCCACACCCACTCCTCCTAACCACGGTGGTTCTCTTCGATTCTCTCAGAGTGGCTCTGCCCTTAGGGGGCTCCCTTGGTGTCAGTGAGCAGCTGGTACAAAAGGCACCATGAGAAACCATGTGGCCCCACACCTGGGCACAGGATGAATGCTCCTGATTGAAGCTGCCACATCAGAGACAGTGGTTTTCTAGATAGGCCCACACGGCCATTCTGTGGGAGGCACTCAGATGGGAGGCTCAGGGTATGTAAACAACACTCTTCCTGCCCACTGGAGCGGTGAGCGAATGAGAAGAGACCCCAGGCTTCGACAGCTGCAGACCAGAATGTCTGCTTTGTGGTCCATGGACGGAAGCTCACCGGATATGGCTTATGCATTAGGCTGAGGGGCCTCCCACCTCCCTGCGTGTCCCCTCTCCCACCTGGTTTTGGGGCTGCCTAGGAGGGTAAATTCGAGGTCTTGATATCTGACATTTTACTGAGATTGCTGTTTCTTACTGGTCCTGGGAGGAGGGAGAAGAAAAGAAATGTAATCCCTGTGGTTTACATCTTCTAATAGAGCATTTCTGCTCAGTCATGGAACAGAAGCCAGTGCTGTCACCACAACTAGGGATAGCATTGCTCCATGGTGACAGGTCAGCAAGGCAGAACAAAGGGCCAGTAGAGTTATCCAAGTAGCATTTCTTCCACCTTCCAGCGGAGGAACCGGGAGTCAAGAGTACCCCGCTCCTTGTGTCCTTCATGCTGAACCTCAGGATTCAACCAGCATCAAGTCCCTTCATCGCCCATGAGCACACCATCCTGCTCTGGGTGGGGGGAGGGTACCTTAGGCAAGCTCACTCCCCAATATCACCCACTCTGTCTTGGGGTGTCTTCCTTGGGTTGATTCTAGGAAAGATACAGTTTGCTCCCAGAAGCAACTATATGGATCATAATAATGCACTATTCCAATTGCTGGGATTTGGCTCAGTTGGCAGAGCAGTGTGCTTCAGTTTCTGAAGTCCCGAGTTCAATTCTCAGCACCGCAAAAATGGGAGAAGGACCTGGCAATCCACTCCCAAGGCAATCCCGAAACAGTCAGCCACTGAAAACCCTATGAGGGTCGCTATGAGCCAGATACCGACTGGAGGGCACCTAACAACAACAATAACAACAATTTACTTTGAGCCATATAGAAATTGAGGCTGGAGATTTATTCTTTTTTATTTCTTTGCATTTTTCCTAGCTGTTATTGCCAAGGTAGCTTATATGAGATTCTGTGATGTGATTAAACGTCAACATTATGATGATCTGGGACCGAAATGTCAACAACCCAAAGGTGAATATAAAGCCTTTCATTTATTCAATTCTATTTTAGTGGGCTAGGCTGGGTCATGTTGCCATGACAAAAATTCCTCCAACTTTCGTGGCTTAGCCCAAGCAGGTTTGTTTCCAGACACTTTCCTGGTCAGCTGAGGACTCTGTCTGCACCCCCGGGCTCTTCAGTATGGGTCCTGGCTAAAAGGGCAGCCACCATGGGGACCACGATGGGCCACGTGCCAGAGGGAAAGTAAGCTTCCTGAGGCATGTGCCAGTCAGTGCCCAGAGCCGTCATCTGCAAGTGACGATATCCCTTCTACTCACCTGTCATAAGTGAAGGAAGTCACATGACAATACTGATTTCCAAAGAGAACAGACACCCAGCTCTCCCCATGTCTGAAGAAGGAGAGAGCGATGGATGCGCAAAACCCTAAGGACTGGCGCAAATTGTCAAGGAGGAGCTACGGCACACGTGTATTC
>VMDO01032813.1:0-18601 GCA_007922755.1 Pedetes capensis
TGAGTCGGACACAACTAGATGGCACCTAACAACAAATATATATATATATATATAATATATAATATATATATATAATATATATTTATATATATATATTTATATATATATATTATATATTATATATATATATATATTTGTTGTTGTTAGGTGCCGTCGAGTCAGTGTCTGACTCATAGCGACCCTCATAGGGTTTTCAATGGCTGACTGTTTCGGGATTGCCTTGGGAGTGGATTGCCAGGTCCTTCTCCCATTTTTGCGGTGCTGGGAATTGAACTCAGGGCCTCAGACACTGCAGCGCAGCGCTCTACCCACTGAGCTAAATCCCAGCCTATATATATATATATAAAATCCAGAGCATCATACTACACATTGCTACCATAATTCAACTCTGAAAAGTAATACATAGATAACATCTCTTCACGTGGCATCCCTGCTGCACACATTTAATAAATATGCCCTTTTTTTGGTTGTAGTACTTGGGTTGAACCCAGAGCTCTGCACATATTTTGCAAGCGCTCTACCCCTGGGCTGCACCCTCAGACCATTTTTTATTTTTTATCTTGAGACCGGGTCTCACTATGTTAGACAGGCTGCCTCAGGCTTCGAAGCTGTGATCCTCCTCTCTCTCCCTCTCGAGTCGCTGGGATTACAGGCGTGAGCCACTGTGCCTGGCCAATACCTGTGCTTTGAATTCATTCATCTTTACAGCCGCATCGTGAGTACATGCGGTTATTAACCCTGTTTTACAGAGTGGAAAGTGAAGCACAGAGAAGTTAAGAAAATCACCAAAGGGCGCCCAGCAAGTGCCTAAGAGCAGGGATTAGTGATGCACCTCCAGGCCTTTGGGCTCCTTCGGCCGCCGCCTCTGCCTCTCCCCTTCCCTTAGTCTTCATCCCTGTCTCTCTGCTTTTCATTATACAATTTTCTGAACGTGTATAAAGCAGAGGAGAATATAATGGACTTAATGCATGCATCATTCAGTTCCAGCCATTCTCAATTTATAAACTGCATTCCCCAGCCCCCACGCGCCTCTGCCTCTTTCAGCAAATTTGTTGGAGGTGGTGGATGTTTGCTGAGTGGACAGACAGAAAAAAAGAAAGTTGAAGAGTAATTGCCATTTGATACAGAACAGAAGAGCTTAGCTTTGGTTTAATCTGTTCCTCCCCCCTCCCACATTCTGAAGTTCAGCTGTGGAAAAAAAAAAAGAAAAGAAAAAGAAAAGTAATTTAAGTAATTTAAATTCTGCATGCTGACTTGGTTTTGTTCTCATCTTATCTGACCTTATTTAGTCAGACAAAATAAGAAAAGTCAGGAAAGGCGTTTTCCTGATTTCAGCAGGACCCTTAAGTGAATCTCTCATTTACACTTATAGAATGGTTTATACTGCCTGGCCTTCATAATACCGAATTTCATTTCTAAAGCAAGCTGACAAAAGCTGTTAAAGACTCCCTCATTCAAACGTGTCCGAGCGGCTGAGAACAACAGTGTGGATCCAGTTCATTTCCTCCCAGCGATTCCTGCCCAAGAGTGCTGTACCCTTTCTTTACAACAGCCCTCCTTGTTGTTGTTGTTGTTGTTATTGTTGTTGTTGTTAGGTGCCATGGAGTTGGGTCCGACTCCTAGTGACTCTCAGAGGGTTTTCAATGGCTGATTGTTTGAGGATTCCTTTGGGAGTGGGCTGCCACGTCCTTCTCCCATTTTTGCGGTGCTGGGGATCGAACCCAGGTCCTCAGAGAGTATGGAGCAGGCGCGCTACCAACTGAGCTAAACTCCAGCCCACAAAAGCACATAGTTGTGGCAAAAGCATACATTCTGAGTCCAGATCCCTGTCACAGGTCCTCTAATGTAAGAAATGGTCACCCCTTAGGGTTTACCAGGTGCCATCCACCACCCTCCTGGCTCTCTGCGTGACGATGCTGTCACTCAGAGAAGGACCAGGCCTCTTAGGGGGTAGCACTGGCCAGGGGGAAGGCCAGGGGCCCTGTCCACCCATCCCGGGTCACTCTGAGCTAGCCTCCATCACATCTGAACACCTGCTTTGTTGTTAGGCGTGGTAGAGTTGGATTCGACTCACTGTGACCCTGAGTAGCACAGAACAGATCACTTTCTGGCCCTGTGCCATGCACACAGATTTTTTATGTTTGAGCCCATTGTTGCAGCCACTGTGTTTCTTCTCACTTTTGAGTCGTGCCACATCAGCAAATGGAGGTCTCAGGGGGTTCACTCCCTTCCCATCACTAAGGTCGACTCTGCTTTGAAGAGGCAAGTCTTCCCCAGTCGTTTCTTGAATGCCTTCCAGCCCCAGGGGCTCATTTTCCAGCACTCGATCTGACAGTGCTTCTCTGCTATTCATAGTTATACATGGCTGGTTGTTTCGGGAGTGGGCTGCCGGGTCCTTCTTCCTAGTCTGTCTCAGGCTGGAAGCTCAGCTGAAACCTGTCCAGCATGGGTGGCCCTGCTGGTGTCTGAAATACCAGTGGCCTAGCTTTCAGCACCACAACAACACGGAAACCCCCACAGCACAACAAGCTGACAGATGTGTGGGGGAAACACCTGCTACAGTGGCTAAAATCTACCTGACAATACCAAGTGCTGGGAGGTATGTGGTACAACTTGTCCAGGGCACAAGCTTGGCCATAGGGAGCCAAAGCAGTTTTGGAAGGGATCTGATCTCAAAGAAATGGATTTTCATAAACCTCTGGCACTCATTCAGGTATTATCTTTTCAAATAAGATTTACTGAAAGATAATTTACATACAGTAAAATCTGCCCTCGTTGGGTGTACAGGAGGATGAGTTTTGACAATTTATACAGCCATAGTCAAGGTGGAGAATTTCATCAAAGGAATTTCCTCCCTGATCTCTCTTTCTGCTCAGTTCCCATCTCTGTTGTTAGACACCATTGGTTGGCTCCCTGTTTCTGTCGTTTGCTTTTCTAGACGGTCATTTTTATATAAATGGAATCATCCCATGTAGTCTTTGAGGTTTGGGTAACTTTGCTTCACAAAATGCTTTTGAGATTTATCCAGACTGTTGTGTGTATTAGGGGTTTATTCTTTTTATCACTAAATAGTTTCCAAATTATAGGTGGACATTTGAGGTTTTTTTTTTCCATTTTGGGGCAATCATAAATAAAGCTTCTGTTAAGCATTCATACATAATCGTTCCAAGAACATATATTTTCATTTCTTTTGGGTTGCTGTCTAAGAATGGCGCAGTGGATCACATGGTGAACTTATGTTTCTTTTTGCAAGAAACCACTGAGCTGTTTTGTGAAGTGGCCGTACCATTTTGCATTCTCGCCGGCTTTGTACGAGAGTTTGAGTTACTCCACATCCTTGTCGGCACTTGGTATTGTCAAGTATTTTTTTAGCTATTCCAAGTATGTGGATGTCATGTGGGTTTTTATACATGGGAGGGCAGGAGTGCACTGGCTAAAAGTCTTTTGCCAGTCTTTATCCTGCTCTTTTGAAAGTGAACAGCAGAATTCCTTGGGGTGAGTCCCCTGTGTGTTACCAGCTTGTGAGGCTTTGAGAGAGACTTTGTGATCTAAGACCTGGGTTCCTTTTTTGTTTTTTTTTTTTGCGGTACTGGGGGTTGAACCCAGGGCCTCGCGCCTGCATGCTCTACAAGTGCTGGAACACTGAGCTGCACCCCCAGCCCATTTTTTTTTTTACTTTTTGAGACAGGGTCTTGCTAAGTTTCACAGATTGCATCTGGTCTCGAACTTGCGATCCTCCTGCCTCCACTTCCCAAGCTGCTGGGATTCCAGGCGTGCACCACTGTGCCCGGCCTGGGTTCCATTTTTTGAGGGGGAGGTACTGGAGCGTGGCAGATGAAGGCTGACGTGGTCTAGTGGGAGAGACATCTAAGGATGACTGGAGACCAGCTTCCCTGACACTTGCCTCTCCTGGAACACCCGTCATCCTGTTGCAAGTTTGTACCTGCCCCTCTTCATCGGCTGAAGAGATGGAGATTATCTCTAGCCTGCCTTGCCAGAGAGTGAAAAAGTCTTGACAATGAAAAGTGAAGCTCAGAGGAGAAAGAAAGGAATGATCATTTATATTGCTCTTGAGTTACTGCGGGCTGTAATGTCAGGACTGCAGCAAAGCCTTTATAGCAATTAGCACTGAAGGTCACAGCGAGAAGGCTTTTCTTCCGCTTTGTTGTTTTAAATCATCTTAGGTAGTATAACTCCATGGTTATGCCATGAGAACTGCTCAGAGCAGAAGCTGCATATTCCATGGTGCTGCTTAGTACAAAATTTTTTTAGGTGTTTGTTGTTGTTGTTAGGTGCCATGGAGTTGTCAAACTCATAGCAACCCTATGTACAACAGGTGAAACAGTATTGTCAGTGCTTCTCTGCTGTTCATAGGGTTTTCAATGGCGGCTTGATTTTTGGGAGTGGGGTGCCGGGTCCTTCTCCCAAGCATACAGCACCTGGTGTTCCCAGAGGGTCTCCCATCCAAATACAAACCAGGCCTGACCCTGCTTAGCTTCTGAGATCTGACGGGATTGGATGCCACAGTGGTACGGATGCAGGCTCTTTAGGCGCAGCAACTTCTTACAAACACTGACCCCACCTTTCAGACACCAGTCCCCCGAAATGTTATTGCGGACCTTGCTCCAATTTCAAACACTGCCAACTCTTGCTCAGAAGAGGAACCGTTTGTGGAGCTTGTGGGTTATTTCTCTTCCTTCTTGGACTGTTTGTTTTACCGCTCAATGCCTTCCCCGTTGGTTCCATCAAGAAAAATGGAAGACAACGAAATGTAGGTGAGATTATTTTCTCCCTGGTGATCTAAAGCGAAAGTTCGCCTAGCATGTCGTTTTTCTGGTTGTCTGGGAGTTGGAATTATTCTTGCCAGCCCCTTTTTCTCTGTGAGCAGAGTCAGCAAAGAGTCGAATGAAGAGGGACAAGGAGATATTCCTGCTTGGGGTCTGTGGTTTCTCTCCTCTGGACGCTAGAAGATTATTCTCAGAGTTCCTGCAGAACAAAAGTTCCTGGGAGCTCAGCTCTCCCTTTTACTGTTGAGCCAACAAATGTTTCTTTTTGGGAAGCAGAAAAAGGGACTAAAATAAAGCGCCTTTGGCCGAGCATTCCTTTGATGGGCCATGAAAAGTCTGATTGTTACTGATGGTCAAATACAATAGTGACATTTCCAAAAATTCTTCTCTAATGACACAATGTGTGTGAGAGTGGGGATATGAATCATAGGTCTTCACTGACTTCCTTTTTAGTTTTGGAGATTTATTTCCGAGCTACACGCCCGCAGAAAACACGCCCGGCTCCTAAGCATAGCGAGCACCATGCCTCATAGTCTTGATCCTTTCCAGCAGCTCTGCGGATGGAGGGAGGGTGTGCGCTGGTGGGCATGGGGGGCCTTGGTTTCTAGCTTTTCTCAATCTCCCCAGTGTAAATATTCATACCGTGGGAGGACATGGCGATCCACTCCCAAGGCAATCCCAAAACAATCAGCCATTGAGAACCCTATAAGGGTCGCTATGAGTTGGACAGGACTCAATGACACCTAACAACAACAACAACAACAACAAATATTCATACCTTTGTGGATTTCAAGCTAGCAGGTTTGGAAACTGCCTCGCAGAGGTCCCGAGTACCTAAGAGCCGGCTTCGGGGCCCCGCTGGTTTTGAAAGGGGCATTCTGCTTTTCATAGATTCAATTTGGCCCTAGGCCTCTTGTGAGATGTAAGAAATCGGAAAGTGCAGCAGACGACGTCACCTGCTTGACTTTGGTGTTGACGGGAGGCATCCCCGCCTCCGTGTCCTGGTGCCGATCCGCAGGTGTGCGGAGGGTCCAGGATGGGGCAGAGGCCTCTGCAGGGGCAATCGGGGCCACTGAAGGCTCTGGCCGCCCTCTTGATCTGCTTTCCAGAGTGGAAATGAGAACTCTTTGAAAAAGAGTTATCCATCCAGACAATGCTCACATACGCCAGGGCCCACGGCTGACCCCTGGGGTTAGAGGGCAGCAGATGGGCGTCCCTGCCCACTTAGCCGCTAGAAGGGGGGCCGTGGGAGGCTGTGAAGAACTGGCTCAGAAGTCAGGCCTGAGAGCAAATCCGCCAGAGAGGTCGGTGCTATGCTGTCCCAGGAGGGTTTGCGTTGGCTTCCTTGGGAAGTGACGTCACCTCCACAATGTACGTTCCCTTGTTGATCAAGGAGGCGTAATATTCCCTCTTATACCAGGTTTTCAGATTGTGGGTCCCTAAAACAGCAATGGCAGCATTACCTGTGACCTTGTTTGTTGCTGCTGTTAGGGTTGTCAAGTCAGATTCAACTCATTGCGACCCTGTGTACAATTGACAAAACACGCCCCAGTACTGTGCCAGACACATGGTCTTTTCATGTTTGAGACCATTGTTGCAGCCACTGTGTTTCTTCTCATTTTGAGTCCTGCCACATCAGCAAATGGAGGTCCCAGGGCCTTCCCTCCATTCCTATCAGTAAGGTTGACTCTATTTTGAGGAGGCAACTCTTCCCCAGTCATTTCTTGAATGCCCTCCAGCCTGGGGGGCTCATTTTATGGCGCTATATTTGACAGAGCTTCTCTGCTATTCATAGGGTTTTCAATGGCTGATTGTGTCAGAAGTGGGCTGCCAGGTCCTTCTCCCAGCTTTCTAGGGGTGATGCTGAGGGCAGGCGTCATGGAAGAGGGCAAAGGAAGAGGCGCGGCCGCTTGATGGGAACCCTTGCCCTCAGCTGCCTTCGCTGTTGCTGTCCCCCTTTATGAAGATGGGGCCAGTTCTTTGTCTAGACTTCGGGAGCCCTGAGAGGAGCTGGGTCCTACTGAACAGAGGTGGAAATGGACTAGCACCTCCCTATACTCTCTGACTTCCATGGCACTTACTATTCCCTGCACTTA
This sequence comes from Pedetes capensis, assembly GCA_007922755.1. Classification (NCBI taxonomy): domain Eukaryota; kingdom Metazoa; phylum Chordata; class Mammalia; order Rodentia; family Pedetidae; genus Pedetes; species Pedetes capensis. The sequence continues at coordinate 6,884 of VMDO01032813.1, forward strand.
ATTCTTTGCTATTATATTGTAGACTCCTCTCCTGTCTCTCTTCCCCACTGGACCGTCCTTACCCTGAAGCAGAGACATTATCCGTATCATTTGCATCTCCCCAACCCCTTAAGGGGTGTGGTTTAGCTCAGTTGGTAGAGCGCTGCTCTGCACTGTCTGTGGACCTGGGTTTGATCCCTGGCACCACAAAAATGGGAGGAGGTGGCAATCCCTTCTCAAAAACAATCCCGAAACAATCAGCCATGGAGAGCCCTATGAGGGTCACTGTGAGTCGGACTCGACTCCAGGGCACCTAAAAACAACAACCCCTTATCACAGCAGCCAGCCTGTAACAGGTGTTCCTTATAAGTAGTGTCTGCAGAAGGGCTGGGTGGCAGGGTGGGCAGAGAGTCGTGCAGAGTGACAGTTCTCCCAGGCAGTCATTGTGCAAATCTGGGCACTTTATAGAGGTGCCAGGAGCCAGGGAATGTGCACACTTTGCCCGAAAGTTCTTTGATGATCTGGAAGCACCAAGAAAGATCATTAAATGCAGCCAGCTGTCTGCAGAAGGGGAAAGCATTTCCTGTTTTAGGAATAATGAGGATTGCAGCCTTCCCCACCCCAGTGCCCATCTGTGAGCTCCTTTCTCATTTCCTCCGATACTGGTTTCGTGCTGCGGCTGGTTACCCCGAAGGTAAACCCACACTTCAGTTATACAAAGGGGAAGGAAACTTGGAATCTGTCATTTCTTTTCAGTTTAAAAAGTTAATCTGTGGGCAGAACTCATGTGTAGAGCATTTGTTTTTCATTTCTTTCTGATGATACATAAGAGATGGTCAAGCCTGGCAGCTCATCTTAGCGTTGGGGGTGCGCTCAGGGAAGGAGAAATGAGGGTTTACCAGCAAGGTATACCAGGTGGATCTTTAGGATCAACTTGATTGGATTGAGAGATGCCTAGGAGATTAGGAAAGTACACTCCTGAGTGTGTCTAGGAGGGCACTTCTGGAAAGGATTAACTAAGGGAAGATCCACTCTGGATGTGGAAATGTCCCACAGGCATGTTGTTGTTGTTAGGTGCCATCGAGTCGTGTCCGACTCATAGTGACCCTCACAGGGTTATGCCTGTTTTGTGATTGCCTCAGGAGTGGGCTGCCATGTCCTTCTCCCATTTTGCAGTCCTGGGAATTGAACTCAGGACCTCAGAGACTGCAGGGCAGCGCTCTACCCACTGAGCTAAATCCCAGCCCTCCCACAGGCATTGTTGTTGTTTGTTGTTAGGTGCTGTCGAGTCGGTATCCGACTCATAGCGACCCTCATAGGATTTTCAATGGCTGAGTATTTCGAGATTGCCTCAGGAGTGGGTTGCCACGTCCTTCTCCCATTTTGCGGTGCTGGGAATCGAACTCAGGACCTCAGAGACTGCAGAGCGGCGCTCTACCAACTGAGCTACATCCCAGCCCTCCCACAGGCATAGATAGCAAGCTTCCTCCTTTTTCCCTTTTTATGCTCTCACAGGCATGCACTCTCTCTGCTTCCTGGCTGCCCAAGGTGAGCAACTCTGTTTTACCACGCTCTAGTCACCATGACGTTCGGCCTCGCCTCAGGGCCAAAGCAATGGAGCCAGCCATGCATGGACGGAATGCTCCGAACCCCTGGGCCAAGATGAGCCACTCCTCCCTTACATTGCTTTTCTCAGAGATTTTGTTGCAGCAATGAAAAACTAACAACCAGAGCTGACAATAATACCAAGAATAGTCACTCACCTCGTGTCAGTTCCTGTTTGTATTTCATCCTCATCACAACCCTTATAAATTGGACCTGTTTTTAGGACCCTCGCTTATGGGTGTGCAAACTGAGGCCTGCAGCTGTAGCCCTGTGGCATCCGATTCCGTCAGATCTCAGAAGCTAAGCAGAGTCGGGCCCGGTTAGTCCTTGGATGGGAGACCGCCTGGGAACACCAGGTGCTGTAGGCTTGGAAGAAGGACCCGGCAACCCACTTCCAAAAATCAATCCACCATTGAAAACCCTATGAATAGCCGAGAAGCACTGACAATAGTGTTTCACCTGTTGTACATAGGGTCGCTATGAGTCGGATACCAACTCGACGGCACCTAATAACAACAACAACAGCCAAGATCCTATTTTCAAACAAGATTACATTGTGAGGTTGTGTGTGGCCCTAGACCTTGGGCGGGGGCCACACGCTTCAACCACTACAACCTTGTCTGTCCTGTCGGACTTCACAGTCCTGCCTTCTTTGCTGCTCAGAGTACGGAGAGGCTTTGATGGACATGTGGCCAGGCCTGAGGAAGAAGGGGCCCCTTAAGCCTGTGGGTGGGGAGGACAGTCCAGCAGAGCGGGTGACATTTGGCTTTGTTAGCGTTCTTCATGTCGTCTTTCTGGCCTGTCATGTCTTCATTGGGGGATTATCCATCTTATCAAAGTTAAATGATTCTCTGACCCGTTGAAGGATTTTGGCTTCTCGGTCCTTTGTGATATTTACCTGACATTTTTACTTTCTATTTGTGTTTGGCTGGTACGTCTTAGGGCATTCTTTTAATTTGTCTAGGTTATCTGGTTTTAAGCAGGTTTTGAACAAGTTCACAGAACAGAACTTTCTACCCCCATTGCGAGCCTTTTGCCTTTGGAGAGGAGACTGGAAGGGGCATCCACGGACGGAGGGTAGGTCCCCTAGGCTGTGGGAGGGAGGGGGTTCCAGAGCTCAGGAGAGCAAAATGGGCTCAAACATGAGACGATGGTGTGCCTGGCACAGTGTTAGGCAGGGTTTCGTTCTGCTGTACTCCAGGTCACTGTGAGTCAGATCTGACTCCACAGGCTTCAATAACAAGAAGCCATTATTGGGGTTCCACCCTCTTGATGTAATTGCCTCCCTGAAGGTCTCACTTCCAAATACGATCGATTCAGGCTTCACCCTACAGATTTTGAGGCCATAAATATTCAGCCCATGGCAGAGCACCCAGGACGTCCAGGGCAAAGAAGGGCCAGCGGAATCTCTCAGCCTTGACACGTATAAAGATTGATGAGTCAGCTTTCTAGTTAACTTCAGGTGAACTCTTCCCCATACAACCTAGGCGAGAGGTAGAACACTGGGGTTCTGGCTGGCTCCCTGTCCTGCCCGCAGCCCCAAGGGTGTCAGGTGGTAGGCACAACAGGTGCAGAGATTCCCCCTGGGCTTGTGCAGGCACCTCCCCCCCAGCATGTGGTCCCCGGGCTAACGAAGGACAGACAGAAGTTGCTGTTTAGGTGCAGCTTCTGAACAGACAGGAGAACGCCCCTCTCCTGTCTCCTGCAGTCTGCACTTCTCCAGCAGCACAGGCCAGGGGAAGGAATTTCAGAGCCATGACTGCAGCTTTGATTGGGTTTGGGTCCCAAGCACCATGGTGGCCGAGGGCATCCCAGGGCCTGGGGGGTCACCTTCTCAATCGAACACTTAGGAGCATCATGTAGAAACGGAGCACCTCTTTTTATTTGGTGTTATCTGATGTCTGTCACCTTGTCCTTGCCATCTCTATGTGGGGTGTGCGCCTCCCAGTCCAGCCTGGAGGTTCGGATGGGCGGCGCTGCTGTGCACACAGCTAAACACAATTCACTTGGGACACTTGGGCGAGGGGCATGGAATCCTATGGCCCTCAGGACCCCAGAGGAGATGGGAGAAAGGAAAAGCCTCAGGTGCTTTTGCCTTCCAAGGGCAAACACCCGTGTTGGTGGTCTCGGTGGTCAGGAGGAGAGAGTTCTTGCTTCATCGGTGATCAGACGGAGAGCAGGTTCTTTCCTTGTTGATGGTCGCAGCAGGAGAGCATTCTTTCCTCACCAAAGGTCCGGGGGAGAGCAGGAAAGCTCTTTCCTCATCGGTGTTCCGGGCAAGAGCAGGCCAAAAGTTCTTGCTTAGCCGATGGTCTGGGCAAAAAGGATCGTCTGGCCATGTCATGAATTGAGCCCCTTCTGAAATCCACTGTGCTACCAAACTATTGCTCTGGGTTTGATCCCCAGCCCTGCAAAACTGGGAGGAGGATCTGGCAGCTCACTCCTGAAACAATTCCTAAGGCAATCGGCCATTGTAAACCTCTATGAGGGTCTCTGAGTTGGACCCAAACTGACAGCATCTAACAGCAACATCAACACAATGCTGTTCCCTTTGGCCAGGAACCGCGTCAGCATTTTGAGGAAATTATACGCATTTTCTGATATCAGAAAACTCCATTTTGACCTAACCATCTCCCAGCGGGGGAACCACATACTTGATGTTTTGAAAATTCACTTGGAATAATAATAATAATAAAAAAAGTGACCTATATATTTCAGGTTCGCCTTCTGGGAAAAGATGGGTTACCTACCAAAGATTGTTCTCTTCTGGAACAAATCTGATTCCTTCTCTTCTCGGCTATAGCCCAGGTCATAGATTGTCCCCCTATGTGTTAGCCAGTTCTTCCTCAAGCTTCTCCTTGGTGCCCTGAGACTTCCTTTCGTTGGGGCAAATCACAAAGCATCCATGTGGTTGAAGATGTGACGTGAAATCCCAAACCCATTCATTTGTGAGGTAAAGCTCAGATAAAAGCTTGTTCCCCCTAATGACAACGGACAAGTGCGTGGCCCCAACAGTGCATCCTTATTTTTCAGTTTGCTGTAACAAACATTTGGAAGCTGGCTGTGGTGGCCATGCCTGTCATCTCAGCAGGAGGCTGATGCAGGAAGCTCGCACGTTGGAGGCCAGAGGCAGTCTGCGTAACTTAGCAGGAACCTGTCTCAAGATAAAAAAGTAAAAAGGGCCTGGGGGTGCAGCCCAGTGGTAGAGCATTTGCAAAGGCTGTGGGAGGCCTTGGGTTCAGCCCCTAAGTACCTCAGAGAAACAAACAGACAAACGTTTGAGGTTTGAGACAAACCAGATGGAGACCTCTCAGCCTGGTGGGAGGGATGAATACAGCAGCCGTTGCAAGGGGAAGAGGAGCTTCCTGTGATTCTCACTCAGCACTTAGCATGGTGCTGGGCACATCACAGATGCTGACTCTGTATTTGTGGAATGAGTGGGTGGACAGGTTTCTGCTAATTTGGAGAGCCTAGAGCATGTTTATGGGCTGGGATTTAGCTCAGTTGGTAGAGCGCCGTTCTGCAGTCTCTGAGGTCCCAAGTTCGATTCCCAGCACTGCAAAAATGGGAGCAGGACGTGGTAACCCACTCCCGAGGCAATCCCGAAACAGTCAGCCATTGAAAACCCTATGAAGGTCACTGTGAGTTGGAGACGACTCGACGGCACCTAACAACAACAACAAGAGCATGTTTATAAGCTCTTGTTATAAGGAACATTTTGCACAAGGGCAGAGGCGGGGCCGTGTGGGAAGGGGTTGGGGACTGGGCAATGCTCCATGGGACTCAAGGCTCCAGGGATGAATGAGTTCAGTCAGAAGGTGGCACAGGGGACCTGGGAATCCAGGTTTCAGGGAAAGCCAATAAGCTGCAAGAGTCTTCTGGGAAGAGGCTGAAACCACAGAGGAGTTACCTGCTGTGGATCGGAGTCTTCGAGACCACCTGGGAGGAACTGGCGAGGTCGGGGAGGGGGATGATTAGGTGGGAGGGAGCCGTGGGCAATGTGAGGGAGAATCCAGGAAAGGACAGCTGGCGCATTGAGGGTGGCCAAGACCCCCAGGCATGGCACATTTGCTGGGGGTGTGGGCTCAGAGCCAAAGTGGGACCGGAGGCTGGGGAGCTCGTTTCTCTTCCCCGCTCCCTTTATAACTAGCAGTTCTAATTTTTGTCTTGATTTTTTATTTTTTATTTCTGCAGTGCTTTGGGGCAAACCCAGGGCCTCCCACATACTTTGCAAGTGGTCTACCACCGGGTTGCTCCCCTAATCCATTTTTTAGAAGTTTTTCATTTTGAGTCAGGGTCTTACTGAGTTATGCCAGCGGCCGCTGGCCTCAAACTTGCGATCCTCCTGCCTCTGCCTCCCGAGTCACTGGGATTATAAGCGGGCAGGTGCCGTGGTGCCTGGCTGGTTATATTAATTTTATTATACCATAAGCTACTTCAAATGAATCATAGATGTCAGATGGCACATGTAAATCATTTAGTCTTCCTACGTAGAAATCATTAGGCTTCCTCTAGCTTGAAAAATCAGGCTGCTCTTTCTCTGGGAGGCAGAGCGCAGTTTCTTTATTTCACTTGTTCTAAGCACAGTATTTTCTTAAAGAGCTGGAGAGAAAGGGTTCTCTGAGAGCCCATGGTCAGAAGCTTCTTTCTCTTTTATGTAACTGTTTTGCATGCTGATGTTAAAATCCGTTTTCTTTTGGTCCCGAATAAAACCGTTTTGAGTACATTGCACTTTCTTTTCTTTTTTAGGATTGGATCTTTTCACTGGTAAGTTTTTAGGTAATGTAAAAATTAACGGCTTTCATTTTGACATTTCCATACATGGGTACCTTTGTATGCGCACTTGTTTTTGTAGAAAGGAGTTCTGGAACTTTCTTCCCTAAGTGGGTTCACTGATAGATACAAAAACAACAGAGAGCTCAATTTGCTGGGGGGAATCCAGGGGTTCCTGGGGCCTAAAGCTTACACAATCTTGACTCTCTCTTTAAGAAAAAAGATGCTACCAGGCAGGCACAGTGGCGCACACCTGTTATCCCAGTGACGCGGGAGGCAGAGGCAGGAGGATCACAAGTTCGAGACCAGAGGCAGTCTGTGTCATTTAGTGAGACCCTGTCTCAAAAAGTAAAAAAGTGGGTTTGGGGTGCAGCTCAGTGATACAGCACTTGCAAAGAGCGCGAGGCCCTGGGTTCAACCCCAGTACTGCAAACAAACAAAAAATAGGTGCAAAGTTAACAATACAGAATTAGGTACAAAAGTAAATATTGGTTTAGAATGAGAGAAGGAATCGTAGCAAATGGCTAAGTGAAAAGAAAAAAAAAAGCTGACAAATACACAAACGTCACAAAAATAGCTGTCCTTTTAAGTACCCAATACACATTTATAATCCTTCCCCACCCGCCCACATTTCCTGACTGTGTATTACTTGATTGCCTTTTCCTATGACAGATATTTGGAATATCCTTTTCTATTAGGAGAATATAAATGTAATTCAATGTTTATTTCAGTATGGTTGGCTGATAGTGGGTTTTGTTTTAAGAATAGTTTAGACACAATTCATTATTGATCGTGTTATATCTATATCTCTCTGTCTCTCTCTATATAGTGTTATATCTATCTATCTATATGTTGTTGTTAGGTGCCGTCGAGTCGAGTCCAACTCATAGGGACCCTATGTACAACAGTTTAAAACACTTTCTGATTCTGTGCCAGGCACATGATCTTATTTATGTTTAAGCCCACTGTTGCAGACACTGTGTCAATCCATCTGGTGGAGGGTTTTCCTTTTTTTTGTTGATCTGTCACTCTCCCAAACATGATGTCTTTCTCTAGGGATTGGTCTCTCTTAACTACATATCCGAAATATGTAAGACGCAGTCTGGCCATCCTTGCTTCCAAGGAGCGCTCTAGTTGCACTTCTTCTAGGACAGATCTGTTGGTTCTTATGGACTGAATATTCGTGTTGCCTCCTCCCAAAATTCATGGTGAAATCTGACCCCAATATGACCTTACTAGGAGGGTCTTTTGGACCCTCAAGAATGGGGCAAGCTCACTTACAAGAGACCACAGAGAGTGCGCTGGCCTTTTCTGCCACGTGAGGACAGTTTTCCATCACCAGAAGCCAGTTCTGCCAGCGCCTGGATCTGAGACCCTTCAGCCTCCAGGAGTGTGAGATTCACACATTTGTTGTCCCAGCTGTCAACACAGATTCCACGGGGAAGGGATTTAAGGTAAAAGGGAGGCTGTGTTTCATAAGCGGTTCACAAGCCCGCGAGACGCCGCCTAAAATCAGAAGGGGAAACGTGTTTGTAAGGAACAAAGGGGTTGGTTATCTTAGAGGAAGCTCCCACCTGGGTCCCACGCTGGTCAGTTTATGCAAAGGAAGGCCAGCAGGCTCCATCCTGATTGGTTGGCTTTATGCAAATGAGGGGTACAGCCACGCCCATCCCCACTGGTGGATTTTTACTGTAGGTTGCAGTTCGTTGCTGGGGTCTGGGCAGCCAAATGAGACTTTCTGGGGGCTGTGCATATTGGCATTTGGGACCTGGGCAAGGACTATAAAGTTTAGCTTGTGGTTTTTGTTTTTTGTTTTTTGTTTTTGTTTTTTTCCAGTAGGAGGAGGTGGAACCCAGGGCCTCCAGCATGGCAGGCAAGTGCTCTACCACTGAGCTGCACCTTTTTTGCTTCCAACCCCCTTTTTGCTTTTTTATTTTGAGACAGGGTCTTGCTAAATTGTTCAGGCGGCCTCTGGCCTGGAGCTTGCGATCCTCCTGCCTTCGCCTCCCCTGTCACTGGGATGACAGGCGTGCACCCTGCCAGCTTGCGCTTTTTTCAGGAATACGGGTCACGTGGGTGACTCCACAGTCAGCGAATGGCACTCGGCTCATTCTGAGTATTAGGCTGAGTGGGGCACTTGGCAGCCTCCTTGGATACTCAGCTTTTTTTAAGTTCACAAAGCCACTCCCTCAGTGTTCTTTTTGTTACAGCAGCCTTACAGGACTAATACACACGTGCTTTGAACTTATGAAATTATGATTACTCTTGGAACCATCAGCTCAAGAATATCCAGAGACTGGGCTCCATCTTAAATATATTCCACTCAATCTGATCTGAAAATAGTCTCAACCGAGATTCACCAAAGCCATTCGGAAGGACTGCTTCTTTCACACGTGGCTGGGGAGAGAAGAATTATAATAGGGGAAAACTGGACAGATGGTTGATTGCAAAAAAAGGAAAATCATGTTTTTGCAAATTTCACAAAGCCCTAGGCCCATGCGCATGCATTTTGAGGCCCCCTCAAGGCCTCAGTAGGGGTCTGTGAGGGGCCGAGGAATTTAAGCTTCAACAGCTTCCTGGTAAATCCAGCCCTGCACTCCTCCGTTACTTCTGAACGTGGCTGTTTTCTAAATCCCACGGCTGAAGGACCCACGTTTTCTCTCCGGGCGTTTTCTCCCTTCCCTAGCTGTCACTGACATAGGTCTTCAGAATCCTTGTCCAAATGATAATTGCATCTCCTTACGTCTGCGTCGCGGTTTACCGTGCACCAGGGCTCACCAGGCTTTATTTTACTGCGTCTTCTGTGAGCGAGACAGGGCCGGTCTTATTCCTCTTCGCAAGTAAAGAGACCCGCGCTGAGCTTGCCGGGGCCTCTCCGTCGGCCTCGCGGGAGCAGGTCTGCAGCGGGAGGCATGCAGTTGCAATTAGGGGACCGACTGGGCAGAAATCTGGAGAGCGGAGGCAGTCGCTCCGGCACAGGCCGGCTCCCCGTGTGGTTCTAAGGCTTCCTGAGCCTCACGTCTCACTCTCTTGCTAAGATACCCAGGCGATGCCTGGCCTCCATCCTGCGATCCTCCCACCTCTGCCTCCAGAGTGCTGGGATCACAGGCGTGGCCACCATGCCAGGCTCCTCCCCCGCCTGGAGATGAGATCTCAAGAGGTCGGGACAGAGCCTGGCGAGGCCCAGGCTGGTCTGGAACTCTCCATCCCTCTGCCTCCACCTCCCCAGTGAAAGGATCACAGGCGTGGCCTCCACGCCAGGCTCCTCCCCCACTTGGAGAAGAGATCTCGCGAGATTGAGATAGAGTCTCACGAGGCTGGCCTGGAATTTACGATCCTCCTACCTCAGGCTGGGAAGTGCTGGGATCACAGGCGCGGCCACCACCCAGGCTCCTCCCCCACCAGAAGACAAGATCTCGCGAGGTTGAGACAGGGTCTCGCGAGGCCCAGGCTGGACAGGAGCTCTCCATCCTACTGCCTCAGCCTCCTGAGTTGCTGGGATGACAGGCGTGGCCCCTGTGCGCGGCTCTAAACACCCTTTTCTTATGCACTATGGTTGTTCCCCGCTGTCTGCCGTGTGGCTGTAATGGAGGTGTTCGCCCTCCTTATTTCTCTTGCTCCTGATCTTTTACCCCCTGGCATCGTCCTGCCATCTCCTGAGTGTGTCTTTTCCTGCTGCTAAGCCCTGAGCTGGCTGGATGTTTGGAGAAATTGCTCATGGGCTCCTCGGGTTTCAAGAGCACAGCTCAGACCCTCAGGGGGGTTGGGCTCCGAGTCTCCCCAGGTGGCCTCTCTGCTTGCTCAGGGGCCCGGTGTTAATGCAGTGACCTTGCACTTGGAGGGTTCCTGGCTTCTGCTTGCACTGCCTCATCCCGGCTGTGATGCGCAGGTTCCTTGGAAATCCCCAGGTCCCACAGTTTTCAAACTGAGTTGGGGTAACACAGATTCCTGCGGGAAGACCTGCCAGAGCGTTTTCATTCTGCTCCTGTGTTGTTTGATGAGGGTACCATTTCAGCAGAGTTTTCTTTAAATACTACATTTAAAAGAGCATGAAAGAACGACTTGGTTCATAGCGTTGAAAGGTAACATAAACTACATAATTCAGTGCACCCATTTCACAGATGGGCAAGTTGAGGTCCAATCATGAGAAGCTAGAAATCAAAGCTTAAAGGTAAATGGGAACTTGTAGCATACATATAAGCCCTGTCCTCTCTGCATCACTGAACCTCAGGATGTTTTCTTTGCAATTGTATTTTGTACCTAATTATCGCCTGCAGCTGTAGCCCTGTGGCATCCGATCCCATCATATCTCAGAAGCTAAGCAGGGTCGGGCCTGGTTAGTCCTTGGGTGGGAGACCGCCTGGGAACACCAGGTGCTGTAGGCTTGGGAGAAGGACCTGGCAACCCCCTCCCAAAAATCAATCCGCCATTGAAAACAGTATGAATAGCAGCTAAGCACTGACAATAGTGTTTTCCCTGTTGTAAGTAGGGTCGCTAGGAGTCAGACACCGACATGAAGGCACCTAACAACCACCACCACCACCTTATTATCAGAATCATTATGGAGCATATTAGTAAGGAAATTGCCAAATTAGAATATTCCTTTTTTTATTTGGCATGGCACTGGGGATTGAACATACTTTGCTCTACGTCTGGGTTGTACCGCCAGCCCATTTTTCATGTTTTTGTTTGCCTTTACATACGTTTACTCATTTGTTCATACGGTAAACGTAGCGATCCCTTTGTACGTAGTTCATCACATCAATTTGTCTTTGTCTTTTTTAATTGTCTTTTTTCCCTTGTTAAAATTTTATGTTTCTATTGTGGCTAAGTGCACATAACATACAAGTCATGATTTTCACCGCTCTCCAGTGTCCAGTTCAGTGGATTTTGGTAGACTCACAATGTTAAGGCAACCATTACCACCTAATTCTAGGACGTTTTTGTCGCTCCCCAAACTTACCCTGTTCTGATGACATCATTCCCCTGACTTCTGATGACATCATTCCCAGACTTACGAGGGTGAGAAAGCATATGCATTCCCTGGGCACCGTACTTCAGGTTTTGAATTTGGATCTTTTCCTGGGATGGTGGTACATAGCCCAGTGCTCTGTCGTGTGCTGAGCAGTGGCAGCGAACCACTGCTTCCAGTCGTACTGTCTTCAGGGGAAACAGCAAACGCAGGGTGCTGAGCTAGGTTAGGTCCTGAGCTAAGTTAGTGTTGAGCTAGGTGAGGTCCTGAGCTAGGGTGCTGAGCTAGGTTAGGTGCTGAGCTAGGGTGCCGAGCTAGGTTAGGTGCTGGGCTAGGGTGCTGAGCTAGGTTAGGTGCTGAGCTAGGGTGCTGAGCTAGGTTAGGTGCTG
>VMDO01032814.1:0-18592 GCA_007922755.1 Pedetes capensis
CCAAACATGTTTGTTGTACTTTGAGGGGAAGCAGGAGGACACAACTGTCCATATTAACTGATAGATCCCCACTTCCACAGTACATAGTTTCCTGTTGCACTTCTAAGTTCAAGTGTGGAGGCATCAAAATGATTTGAGTGGGATTAGGACAAGTAGACTTTGGAAATGAGTATTTCTGTGGAAGAAAAGATGTATTTGATTTTGTAAAATTTTAGTTAAATAAAAGTCAATTTTAAACTAAATTTAAAAAATAAAATAATTAATAAATAAATTAATTAAATTAATTAATAATCAATAAAATAAATAAAATAATTAATCAAATAAAATAGTTAAATAAAATTGATGGTCTTTTCTAAATAGTACTTATAACTGAAATCAGTAAAGTTAAAATTATATATTAAGATAGCTTCCAATTTTCTTGACTGTAACAAGCATAACAGAATAGTCCAGACAACAGTTTCTTTACATCATGGATAAAGCCAAAAAATTCACTTGATAATATAGTCTTCTGTGTGTTTGTACATGTACCAATAGTGGTCAAGTTTTTGTTTATTTGTCTTTATTTGTTGTCATTGAAATCTTACACTTAATTTAAAATTATACTTTAAAGCATTTTTCCCTAAAACCATAACATGAGATTGTAACTCTTAGCTTAAAAATACATTGTTTTTAATAATACTAACAACAAAAATAAAAAATAACAATATTTAAGTGTATATGTGTATATTCATTTGTATGCATATTTAAAGGTACATACTCAAGCTATCTACATCTAGAAAGAAAGCAGGACAAACTTTATAGTGCTTGAATCTAAATATTTGATACTTTGCCATTGGATTTTGTTAAAAGTCTATTGGTGAGTTATTATTATTACTATTATGTGCTTTTATTTTTGATTCTTATAAGTTCCGGAGAAAGGAAATAAACATATTTATCTTTCGAACACAAAGATTCAAAGAAAATTCCTAAAGATCTTGTCATAAATTCTAAAAGTGGCTTCCTTTCTTTTGTGAGTTAATCAATACCCTTACTTTAGACCTATTATTAGCATTAATTCCCAATGACAGACAAGGTTTCACTTTTACAGCTGTTGATGGAGTCTTTCATTCTATTAGAAACATCCTCAGGCATGCCAAAAAAATCTATTAAGAGGCATTATATTATTGGATTTAAGGGCTTCACTACATCTGAGAGAACAATATCAATATATTTTGCCACTCTCTTTTTTATCACCAGTATATTTTGTCCCTATCTTTTTCTCATAATGGTGACACCAGTATTGTTATTGGACACAATGGTTGATAAAACTTTTTTAAGGGCATGCACAAATTTGTGTTTTATTCTTTCATGGAACATACTATTAACTAGTATACTTGTATAGTCCTATTTCCATGTTGGCAGAAAAATATTACCTTTACAAGTAACAGATAACCAGTTTTTATGAAAATATTTTTATTTCATTTTTAATTTTCAAGACTTTTTAAAATTAAAATCTAACAGGATCATAAAATTTAACTAGAGACCGATAAATTTATTCAGGCTTAATGCATTCCTTTCCTTTCTTTTTCCCTATACACTGCAAGAGTAAGATCAGCTATCAGTTTCTGAAACACACTTTTCCTGTGGGATCACTTGTCTTAGCTAGTATGTCCAATCTGTCAGCAATTTGAACCTGTTGGTATTAAAATCTATATTCCCCAGTTCATTGATACTTCTTGAAGTATCCTTTTATGTGTGACCTTGCCCTGACATGTGTTATGGTCCCAAGTACTAGACTCTTAAAACCATCTTGAGGGAAAGGTACATAAGTATGGGAACTCCTATGAAAAAAATCAAGGTCAAACTTTATATTCTCTCCTTCAATGCATCTTGGCTACTCATTATAAATTCTTTGCCCTCACACTCATATTTTTCATCAAAATCCCTGATTTCTGTCAGTATCTCTCACAAAATGCTTACTACATTTCAAGCTTGTCATATTGTTCCAAATAAATAGAGTCAGTACACAAAAACTTGCCATAGGATGCACCTGGTGTTCATTCTTTAGCTCCCTACAGGCCAATAAGACAGAAAAACAGCTTCATGCTCATTTCATGAAGATCTTGTAACTCCCTAAAGTCTCATACTGTTTCTGAGAAGAAGCCTGAGATCACACATGAAGATATTTCAGAAAAATACCATTAAGGAGATCACTTACCTTAACCCTTATTTCAGTGTGTGTAAGCTGGAGAACAAAACAGAATTTGCTTAAAGCTGTCTCAATTTGAACCATTGGTAATAGAAAAATTAACATAAGATACAAAGAAATTACTTGCCTCCTTGTACGCAAGCAAGTCACGCATCTTTTGAGAGTTTGGATGAGGAAGGTAGAAAGATCCTATTAATCAATCTCAGGAATTTTAAGTAAAGCTATTTCTAACTAAAGAGCTGGGATTTAGCTCAGTTGGTAGAGCGCCACTCTGCAGTCGCTGAGGTCCCAAGTTCAATTCCCAGCTCTGCAAAAATGGGAGAAGGACGTGTCAATCCACTCCTGAGGCAATCCTGAAAACAAAACAAACAAACAAACAAAAACAAAAAACAAAAAAACAAAAAAACAATCAGCCATTGAAAACCCTACAAGGGAGACTATGAGTCTGACACGATTTCATGGCACCTAACAACAACAACAACAACAACAACAACATTTTAAATTAAATACTCCTCAAATTCTATCAGCACTTTTAGTTGAAATAATTCAGGAAATATAGGCCTATGTCATGTTGTTGTTGTTAGGTGCCATTGAGGAGGTATCTGACTCACAGTGACCCTACGTACAACAGGCGAAACAGTATTGTTAGTGCTTCTCTGCTATTCATAGGGTTTTTAATGGCTGATTGTTTTTTGGGAGCAGGTTGCTGGGTCCTTCTCCCAATCCTATAGCGTATGGTGTTTCCAGGAGGTCTCCCATCTAAGTACTAACCAGGTCAAACCCTGCTTAGCTTTTGAGATCTGACAGGATCATACACCACAGTGGTATGGCAGGCATACACAAATCTGATATATAGCTGGGGATGGTGGTTCATGCCTGTAATCCTAGCAACCTGGGAGGCAGAAGTAGGAGGATCACAAGTTAGAGGCCAGAGGCAACCTGTGTAACTTAGTGAGACACTGTCTCAATTTAAAAAATATAAAAAGGTTAGAGGTGCAGCTCAGTGGTAGGATACTTGCAAAGTATGCACGAGGCCCTAGGTTCAGCCCCCCAGTAGCATAAAAAATATCAGTTATATATTTTGTCTTATAAATTCTCAGATAAGAACTTGATTAAATTTAGACTCCCAAATAATGACTGCAAAAATGCAAGCAAATTTCAACAAACCACTTTTTTCCAGAAGAAATGTCAAACATTTGCATATGAATGATTAAGAAAATGCCTAATTCATATTTGTGTGGTAGGATTTTATAGGAATGAATTTTACATAATATATAATTAGCCATTTTATAGTGTACAATTCATTGGCATTTAGTGTATGTGTAACATTGAGTAACCACCATCTCTCTTTAGATTCGACAACTTTTTATCATCCAGAGTACCACTTTCCCATTAAATAAGCACTCCTCATTACTGCCTGTCTCCATTTTTTGAAAACACCAGTTTTTCTAACTGTACAGATTTACCTAATCTAGATATTTTGTAACATTTAATATCATATGTGAATATTTAAACTTTTATTCTTACTTTCTTCCACTTGGAAAAACATTTTCAAGCTCCATCCAAGTTGCAATACATATCACTATTTCATTCTGTTTTATGCTGGAATAACATTCTACTCTAGAAAACTTGTATATTATATATCAATATTTGTTATTTTATTCACCATTGATGAACATTTGAGTTGTTTCTACTTTTAGCTATTGTGAATAATGCTGTTATAAACATTCATGTCCAAGATTTTATGGTCTTCCTTTCTCTTGGGTATTATACTTAAAGGTGGAATTGCTGAATTTTATGGTAATTCTAGTTTTAACTACTTAAGTGGCTGCCAAAGAGTTTTCCACAGTGTCTCTATAATTTTAAATCCTTATTAGTAATGCATAATTATTTTTATTTCTTGAAGTCCTCATCAACACTGCTGTTTTCTGTCTTTTTAAAAATAGCAATTCTAGTGAGTGTGAAGTTGTATTTCATTCTATTTTTGAAATGTACCTCCTTAGTTAAGATGTATTAATTTAATAAGATGTAGAACATCTTTTCATGTACTTGATGGATACATATGTGTGCATGTGTGTATGTGTGTGTATGCATATGTACATATATATGTATACATGTGTGTACATATGTGTATGTATGTGTATATTATTTTGGAAAAAATATTTATGAAACCTTGTCCACTTTATTTACTGTTATGCACAATAGATGTCTCAAACTTATTCCTCCTAAGTGAAGTTTACCTCTGGCCAACATCTTCCCCAATTTGCAACAACCCAGACTCTGTTATTGTTGTTAGGTGCCATTAAGTTAGGTCTGATTCATAGTGACCCTACATAAAGAGAACAAAACACTGCCCAACACTGTGCCAGGCACATGATATTTTTTAAAGTTTAATCATATTGCAGTCATTGAATCAATCCATCTAATAGAGGGCTTTCCTTTTTTTCATTGACCCGTCATTCTCCCAAATATGTTGAACTTCTCTAGGGATTGGTCTTGCTTGACAGCATATCCAGAATACTTAGGACACAGTCTAGCCATCCTTGCGTCCAAGGAGCACTCTGGTTGCATTTTTTTCTAGGACAGGTCTATTGGTTCTTTTGACAGTCCAAGCTATATTCAATATTCATCTCCAGCACCTTAATTCAAAGGCATCGATTCTTCACATTTCTCTCTTGCTCAACATCTAGCACCACCATTTTACTATTTTAGTCTATGTTCTAGGAGTTTGAATTTTTTATACTCCAATACAAGTATTAAGTACGCATGCTTTTGTAGATACACACACACACACACACACACACACACACACGACAAGTGGCACATCAAGCCTTGGTAATACTATGTGACAAAATTTCAACTTGTTTGGTGCAGTCAGTTGGGTGTAGGCTATGTTGAGAAATATCTTTTAAAGTTCTTTAAGTCATGGCTCATGAACAACACTTCTGGTATGGCAATTTCGGTCAAATAAACATTAGAGTGTGTCCACTTTATTCACTGGATCTGAAACCATTTGACTTCTGGTTCTTCTCCAAAGTCACAATGACCATGACAGGTAAAATTTTTGGATTGATTCAGGACACTGAAATAGCCATGATACTGTATCTAACAGCATTAACCATAGAGGACTTCCAGAACCACTTTAAATTCAAAGGGACAATGTGATAATGAATTCAAAGCTAAGGAGAGTATTTTGAAGGGGATTAAAAATCGCAATGTGTCTTTTACTGTAATATTTAAAATTTAAACATTCACTTTATTTTTGCATCACACTTTGTATGCATATATATGCATCTAATAAACTGCTTTTGTTCTGTTAACTGTTGGTTGACACACATTCAGTCGTTTATAAAATCCTAGGATAGGAATCTGTCCCTCAAAATTAGTGAATAGGAAGCAATTACTACAATATAGTTATCCAGTTGTTCTAGTACCATTTATTGAAAAAGCTGCTCTTTCCACATTAAATTTTCTTCATTGATATCAATGGCCATAAATATTTAAACTCTTATTCTTATTTATTTGTTTTGTATGTGTACACTTAGGCCTGTACCACACATATTAAATTAATGTACTTCTATATTACATTTTGATATGGAGAAATGTGAATCTTCCAACATTATTTTTTCCTTTACATCATTTTAGTTAATTTGGGCCCTTCTAATTTGCTATAAATTCAAGGACTGACTTTCCACTTCTGTAAAAATGTCATTAGAATTAATTGGTGATTACATTGAACATATAAGTCTTTTGTGAAGTATTGCTATCTTAACAGTGTTAGGTGTTCAATTCATCCACGAAATGTTTCTCCATTTAAGTATGTCTCCCTTTTTTAAAAATGATGTTTCATAATTTTCAGTGGATGTATTTTTCAACTTGTTCATTAATGGTATTTTATACTGTTTATTGAAATACGGATAGATTTCTTAGTTTTGTTTTCAACTTATTCTTTCTGATGTTCTGAATTGGTTACCAATCAGGTGGATGGGGTCATTTTGCTGTACCTTATGGAAATTGTGAGTGAGGAATTTATACTTTATTCTTTTCATTGCATTTACCATTTGTCCATTGTTTTCTTTTTATTTCTCCCTTTATTGTTAAATGATGATAGAGTACAGAGTAATACAGCAATGGCTTTTTCCATTATGCATCCTTTACAGCACTTTTAGCAATACTTTCATCGACCCACAAAGTTTATGGAGCCATATGGCTAGTTTGTAGTTAAACTTTGATACCTATTTGGGTTATCTTCCCCTATTTTTCCAACATACTCATGAAGTTGTGCTATTCACATTGAGATTGATACCTCCCCCTTCATTCCTCCACGTTGATCCTCTTCCCCATCCCATCCTCTCCAATCTTTGCTTCCCTCTCCTAGATCCCTCCCTCCTTTCCACACCTTAAATTGTCCCTTCTACACTAAGGTTAATTGGGAATTTTTTGTATTTCAATTTATGCATAGGATATTTTCCTTCCTTTAAGTATGATTCTGTACTCACATATGAGTGAGAAAATATGGCATTTCTCTTTTGGAGCTTGTGCTCACTTGCTTAAGATGATGTTCTCCAATTCCATCTACTTTGCTGCAAATGATATTATTTCATTTTTAATTTGCTGTTAGTATTCCATTGTGTATATGTACCATATATTTTATTAATTCTTCTGTTCTTAGGAACCTTGGTTGATTCCATATCCTTGCTATTGTGATGTTTTCTTTAGCTATTCTAGTATATTTGATACAATTAAAGTTTTCATCTAGTAATCTCAATAACTAGGTTGTTTTAGAGATGGTTTTGTTCATTTATTTTTCCAGTGAATGGACCATACTTCCTGTTTTGATGTATGCTTTATAATTCTGTTTGATGGGCACAAAACATTTTGAATATTGTAATGTGATATCTCTGGAAATATGCCCTGGAAAGGAGGTAGAAATATGCTTTTTAAGTTGTTTGCTTTGTGAATTAACAAAATAATTTTCATAAAAGAATACATTTTATTAATGTCTAGTCACTGAAATTTTGGTTACTTATTATAGTCAATAAGAGACCTAATAATAATTTCTCTGAAGGTATGGATCCAGTAAGAAAGCTTAAAAATGAAGTTTTTCTGTTTCCTTAAATTCTCTGAAATGATGCTGCCTAAGAAGTCATTTCATTCAAAGGAGATTGAAAAAACACCTGCGTTTCTATCAGTCCTGTGAGATACTAGGCATATCAAAACAAGACCCAAATCTCATTTTTGAAAGTCAAGATTTTTATTCCAAGTCCTGGTACCTGCAACACAGGTTGCTATGCCATCACTGTCTGTTAGTAGAGTTAAGGATGAAGGATGGTAGTTGATAGTCAAAACACCAAATTTCACCAAAAAGTACCAACTTCTTTCTTCACCAAATAGTCCTCTAAGTTTTGCAAGAGCTTGACAAGTTTCTATATTTCCAAAATTGTTGATTTTAACAGTTCTTGCAGCACAATAGATGATTTGCTAGAGAGATTTATTCCTGGAATATACTATATCACCTTCCAATATCCACTTAATTCAAGTTTAATGTAATTTTCAATATTACTTGAGTTAGGAGACACTTCAGAAATGATTTAATTTTGTCTTTGTGTGCAGTAGGCATAGATTTTATTTTAATATTTTGCAATGCAATTACAGTTAGAAAAAAATAATTGTGTTGGAAACTACCTAAGGAAACTTTTTACGCTGATGGCTAAAGCTTATGTTGGCATGGAATACCAAAATATTGGTATCACCAGAAGGAGAAATAATGTTCTACAATGGAAACTTATAGGAATATGGAGATAAAAAAGGTATTAAGGTAGAAGCATAGTTGGCAAAATATGTGAAGTTATTTAAGAAAAATATTTCTATTTTTAAAATGTTAATTATCTTACACTCTATCAAAGCAAACATTTTCCTCCACCCTCCACACATACATTATAAGTAAATGTATTTTCTAAGCTGAGTGTATGGGTGTCCTTGTCTGGAAAGTGGTACAGTAGTGATCAAACTAAGGGTTATTTTTCAGACTTTGTGGCAGAGTGAAGAAAACAGGTTGTAGAAGAAAGTAAAATAATTCAAAATTTAATCAGAAGAAAGGGAACATGGCAAACTATTCTCACATCCTGATGACTAGCATCTCTAGAGAATAAACAGGGCTGGGGTTTAGTTGGTAGAGTGATGCTCTGCACACTCTGAGACCCTGAGTTTAATCCCAGCACCACAAAAATGGGAGAAGGATGTGACAATCCACTTCCAAAGCAATACCAAACAACCAGCCATTGAAAACCCTATGAAAAACAGAAGCACTGACATAGTGCAGGGCATGGCACAGGGTTGGGGAGTGTTTATTTCTGTTATACACAAGGTATCTATGAAAGAGACCTGATTTGAAGCCATCTAACCAGAAGCAGGGAGATTCCTCCCTCCAAGTTGGGTAATAGCTGGGTGGCATGGAAGTTACCATTGAGAACAGACAGAAATATATTTTTTAAAAAATAGAAAATTTGGAATGTGTAGCAGTGGAGGGTGGGGACTGAGGCAGAAGAAAGAAAGAATGAGAGCCTCAGAAGGAATACACTGTACTTGCACTTTCAGTTGTAAATAGAGAGACTCTGAAAAACAAATTAGAAAGTGGAATGAGGAGTGAGCAGGAGAGAATGCAACTCAGCAAATGGACTGAGTTAAAGTGCATAATAGAAGGAAGCAATGGAGACAAAGAAAGAAAAAAAATGAGAGACTCACAAAAGATCATTAGAAGACTCAGAAATAAACTCATCCAGCTATAGCCATATGATTTTTGACAAAGTTGCCAAAAACATACATTGGGGAAAGACAGCCTCTGCAACTAATGGTGCTAGGGAACAGGATATCCACATGTTGAGGAATGAAACTAGATTCCCATTTCTCAGTCTGTGCAAAAATAAGCTCAAAATGGACAAAATATCTCGATTTAAGTCATGAAACTTTGAAATTATTATAGGAACACATTTCAAGATATGGGCATAGGCAAGGATTTTCTGAGTAGAACTCTAAATAGTGCAAGAAAAAATAGCAAGTATTATCAAGTGAGATTGCATGAAGTTAAAAAGCTTCTGTACATTAAAACAAACAATAAATACATAAAAGAGATAGCCTACAGAATAGTGGAAAACTTTTTTGCTAGCTTTTCATCTGATGACATTTTGATTTTCAGAATAGATGCAGAACTAAAACAAATGAAATGCCAAACACAAATCATCTAATCAATAAATGGCCAAATGAATTGAATAGCTAGTTCTCAAAGTAGAAATACAAAGGACCAATAAATATATTAAAAATGTTTAATATCCCTTGGTCTCAGGAAAATGCAAATCCAAAGTACATTGAGTTTCCTCATCCCAGTCAGAGTAACTAAAATGAAGAAACCAAATAACAATAAATGCTAGTAAAGATGTGGTAAAAAAGATACTCTTACAGACTATTGGTGGAATTATAAATTGGTGTAGCCATTGTGGAAATCAGTATGGAGGTTCTTCACAAACTAAAAACAGAACTAACACATGACCCACCCATATCACTTCTGTGAATATACACGGAGTCTAACTCAGCACACCATAGGGACACTTGCACATTCATGTTCATTGCAGCACTTTTTACAATAACCAAATTATGTAATCAGTATAGGTGTCCATCAGTAGAATAATGGATACAGAAACTGTAGTACATACATATATACATACAATGGAGTAATATTTGGCCATTATGAAGAATGAAATTTTTAAACTTGCAAGGAAGTAGATGGTGTTAGAGATAAGCATGTTGACTAAAATAAGCTAAGCCCTGTAAGATAAATAGCATATATTTTCTCTCATATGTGGAATCTAGACGTAAAATTTAAAGACTTGAAAGAATGGGGTATGATTTTAGAAGTGTAAAGGGACCAACAGAAAGAGGGAGGGGAATGGATGAAGGTGAATACAAAATAAATAAATAAATAAATGGACTAAATATCAAGAAGATTTGCAGTCTAGCTATATAGGTCTCCTAGAATCCACATACCCTATGCTGTTGTTGTTAGGTACTGTCCAGTTGTTGTCCAACTCAACCTTATGTACAATGGGTGAAACATTATTGTTAGTGCTTCTCTGTTATTTGTAAGGTTTTCAACAACTAATTGTTTTCTGGGAATGAGTTGTCAGGTTCTTCTCCTAAGCTTACAGCACCTGGTTTTCCCAGGCGGTCTCCCACCCAAATTCTAACCAGGACCAACTCCAACTCGGCTTAGCTTCTGAGATCTGAAGGGATTGGATGTCGTGGTGGTACAGCTGTAGGTATATGGCCTATGGGCACTGGGAAAGTTCTGTCTTCTCCCTGACAATCAGTTGATATACGGTGGTGGCAAGCCATTTTGAAAGGATCTTATCTGAGCCTCAGCATTAAGAATCAAAAGTCCCTGGCTGTCCTGTCTCCAGAAATCCAAAGCAAGGGTCAAGCTCTTTGTCCACTGAGAATTGGTCTGCTGAGTTTGTCTAGCTATAGGATGGAAGACTTTGAGTCAGTCCTTCGGAGAGGTCCATGCAGGAGGAAACTTCTTAGAGTCATATAAGGAAATGAAGTCACTTCATCTCTGAGTCATGCTGGTTATCAGAGCTCTATGAGAGGGAAGGAGTGATAGCAAGTAATTATGTGAAGGTACTAAGGTGCAGAGCCAACACTGGTCACTGACTCTCCATGGGACTTCCCCCACTACAGGACCAAACACTTAAAGGCTCCAGAGACTAGTGAGCAGAAAGCTTACAGTTCGCCTCATCCAGTCTTGAAAAGCAAGATGACAGCAAGTAATAATTACCATGGGCTCTGTCCTCAAGCCACTAAGAAAACAACACAAAAGAAAAATAGGAAGCCAAATAGTTCAACGATTCTTCTCTAACTGGATGGCCTGAAGCCTAAATGACCAAAGGAAAAAAAATAGTCACATAGATCCATATTCTGAATTTTTGCCTAAATAATTAACTTTCTTTAGAGGATGGGAAACCTGTATATTTTTTAAAATTATTTTTAAAAGATTATTTTTATTTTCCTCAAGTTTTTTTTCTTTTTCTTTGATTGAATGATTATCTATAGAAATCTTTTTAATTAAACTGGTTGGTTTAAATATTTACACGTAAAATATTTTATTCTGCTTTTATACAATTTCTTTATTCTTTTTTTTTGTATCTACATTCTTATAGTAGTTCTCTATTTAATAAAATGATTTCTTTGATTGACTTTATTGTGTCCCATTTCTTTTTTTCTGACCTAGTCTGAATGTGCCATGCTCAGTGCTATGTCAGTGCTTCTCTGTCATTCATATGGCTTTCAATGGGTGATGGGTTTTGGGAGTGGACATCAGGGTTCTTCTCCCATGTTTACAACACCTGGTATTCAAAGACTTGATGGCACCTGATAACAAAGTGTGGATGTTACTTATGAATATTTTGGTTCATGTATAGTTGTCCATTTTTTCATGCTTTTAAATTACAAATTACTTTATTTTCACTCTTTAGGTATCTCTTATAGAATCCTTAAAGACACCACATTCAAACCCCTTAAGATATGGTAAATAATACCTATATTATTTAGTTTCTGTGTTCTTCCTTATGGGAGGAATAGGGATTGCCTTCTGTTCAGGGAGTATGGACCCTATTAAAGAGAAATATTGTACAGATTCAAATTTCTGGCACAGAAATACCTCTTGAAGTTTACTTCTTTGAAATTCCCTTATGGAAAGTCAAAGTAAAACAAAACCAGCTGCTTTGTTCTATTTACTGCTTTTTAAAGCCAAATATTTTTAGTAAATCTAGTGAAAATAATTCTTTCCTAATATTGAGTTTCTCCAGGATATTTATTGTTTTGTTTCTTTTTTTATTTATGGACTTTTAGAGTGTAAAGTATATTTTATTTGGCTTGATATAACCAAATTCATAAAAGTAATCCTGATCAGATAATTAAAAAAACAAATTTATGAAAATTGTGAAATTATTCCTATAATTATAACAGAAATATTAATCTATGGATTTAATAAATATTCATACATTTATAAATTTTTATAAATTTGTGAACGCTTCACAATAACATCAAATCCTATAATAAGCAATACTTCTATAACAACTCATTATGACTCTAACATATTCCCATTACAGTTTCATATCAATAAAATTTAAAGTATTAGGTTATAACTCTTGTTAGGTGCTGCCCTGTCAGGTCTGATTCATAGCAACCTTATGTACAACAGATAAACACTCTCTGACACATGCCATGTCAGAGCTTTATGTCAGTGCTTCTCTCCTATTCATAGGGTTTTCAGTGGCATTTTTCAATGGGAGGGGGGAGTAGGCTTCCAGGTCCTTCTCACACCTATGGCACTTCATGTTCCCAGGTGGTCTCCCATCAAATTACTAACCAGGCTCAACCCTGCTTAGCTTCCAAGATCTGACAGGATTGAATGCCAGTGTGGTATGGCTGCAGGCTATGTTACAATATATACAGCTAATTCCAAGCCACTTTTGTAATGGCTCCTACCTCATTAATACCTTTTTAAAAAGAAAAATAATTGAAAAGCTTGGGCTAAGATATTTCTAGGTAGATCTTGCACATTAGATGCAAAACTTCAAAATTATTTTCAGAGGTAAATATCCTTACGTATGTCTTCAATTTTTCCACATATGGAAATTTCACATTATTATCAAATAAAATTGCTAAAATTATAGTTCTTTGCTAGAGTTTAATTGTGTTGCACCCTGTAAAAATTAGATGGAGACCTAACTAGTATTCTCTTTGTTCATAAGTTCTTTACATAGATTCATGTCAAGGAAAATATAGGCAATAGCAGGGGTAATATGCTTTTTAATTTACCAATTGATATTATATATGTGAGTTTTTAAAAGAGAGTAAAGCTAAAATGAGGTTTAAAACAATGGTAGTTTTTAACTTACAATTTATTGGGTCTCATTACATTTCCATACATGCATTTCATTGTACATTGATCATGTTCTTTACTCCCTTTCATATTGTTGTTAGGTGCCTTTGAGTCAGTGTCTGACTCTTAGTGACCCTAGGTACAAGAGGGGAAACACTATTGTTATTGCTTCTCTGCTATTCATAGGGTTTTCAAGGGCAGATTATTTTTGGGGGAGTGGTTTGTCTAGTCCTTCTCCCAAGCCTACAGGACCTGGTGTTCCCAGGTAGTCTCTATCCAAGTACTAATCAGGCCTGAACTTTCTTAGCTTCTGAGATCTGATGGGATTGGATGCAACAGTGGTACCAGTGCAGGCCTTTTTTAGTATATCAATCAATCAATCAATCAATCTATCTATCTATCTATCTATCCATCCCTATTTTGCTGTAAGAGCAACATATGAGATATTTTTCTTTTCTTCCCTTACCTTTTCTTCTTTCCCCTCTCCTCTTTTTCTTTAGCACATTATCTTTCTCTACTTTTATCTTGTCTGGTTTCTTGATATATGTGTTTCAATAATGAATATATATTGAAGTCTAACATCCACCAATGAGAAAATGTGATGTTTATCTTTCTGGGTCTGGCTTACTTTGCTTAAAATGATGCCATCTCTAGTGCCATCAATTTTCCAGCAAATGCCACAATTTTGTCCTTCTATATGGCTGAATAGCACTCCATGGTGTCTATATACCAAAATTTCCTTATCCACTCATCTGTTGACAGACACCTAGGCTGATTTCATATCTTGGATATTGTGAGTAAGGATGAATAAACATGGATGAGGAGGTAGCTCTATGGTATATTGACATATATTTCTTCAGATATATACCAATGAGTGGGCTAGCTAGGTCATATGATAGTTCTATTTCTAGTTTTTTAAGGAACTTCCAAAGGGCTTTCCCTAGCATCTGCATCAATCTGCATTCCCAGCAGTGTATAAGGGTTCCTTTCTCCCTGCTTACTATGTAGCACTTGTTGCTTATTTTGTTGATGGTAGCCGTCAGAGAAGGTATATGTGTTTTGATTTGCATTTCCCTGATGGCTAATGTTGTTGAATATTTTTTCTTATGATTTTTGGCCATGTCCTCAATTTCTCCATACATGAAATTTCATGTTCTTATCAAAGAAAACAACTAAAATTATAGTTGTTTGTTATGAGTTTAATTGTGTCCCACCCTGCAAAAATTAGATGGAGACCTAACTCTAGCCTTCTATTTGCAGATAAGGTCTTTACATGGGTTCATGTCATGGAAAATAAGACCAAAATTTTGACAACTGCAAGGGTAATATGCTTTTATAATTTACTAATTTATTTACATGTATGAATTTCTATAATAGAATAAAGCTAAAACGAGATCTTCAGGGTGGACTGTAATCCAATATGATGAGTGTACTTATAAAACAGGAAAATTTGAACACTTTCAGGGATAGAAAAAGATGTGAAGATACATAGGCAGAAAATGGCCCTTTACAAAACCAAGTAGAGTACAAAACCAACTAGATACAGATATTTCCCTCACAGTTATTCAGAATGATATAAAAAACAAGGGAATGCTAAACATTGTTTTTGATGGTTTTATCAGTAAGAGCAACATTTCCAAGGAAATAACCTGAAATCATGAACAGATGAACAAGAACTTCAGGAATTGAGATACTGTATATTCTTGGTTCTAATCCACACTTTCAATAGTTTCAGGGTGATACAAAATCAGATGCAGATTAGAATTGAGCTAAAATGGGATTCATATGAGAACTCATCTTGACTTGAATCCAATTGGCATGCAATTCTAATCTGCATCTGCTACTGTAGCCCTCTAAAATTATTGAAAAGATATGGATTAAAATTGAGACTATATGGTATATAAAGGAAAAACAAAGAATGAAAGAATCAGATAAGGATATCTAATAACTATGGGGTGGGTTTAGCTAAATTGCTAGAGCTGCTCCATACTCTTTGAGGACCCAGGTTCAATACCCAGCAATGCAAGAAAGGGAAAAAGAAGTGGTAATCCACTCCTGAAGCACTCTCGAAACAACCAGCCATTAAAAACACTATGAGGAGCCAGATGCTGCACACACTTATAATCCCAGCTCCTCGGGAGGCAGAGGCAGGTGAATCGTAAGTTTGAGACCAAAGGCAATTGCATAATTTATCTAGAAGGTGTCTATTAAAAAATGTAAAAAAAAAAATGGGCTGAGGGTGCAGCTCAGTGGTACAGTACTTTCAAAGCATGCAAGCCTGAGGCCCAGGGTTCAACCCCCACTACCGCAAAAAGAAAAAGAAAAAAAAGGAAGAAAGAAAAGAAAAGAAAGAAAACCCTAGGAGGATCCCCATGAGTCAGACTCAATTAGATGGCACCTAACAACAACAACAACTGTGGAGAATATTAAAAAATATATATCACAGTAAGAAATTTCAAAATAAATATCTGACTCCATCTTGATATAAATAATTCAATAAATAAATGAAAACTACACAATTATTTCTTTAAAAAATAATAATATATGGAGTTTATTCTTATAGACATATACATATAAACAAACCTAACTGCAAAGATGACATTTGTCACAATTACATATTTTATGTTTACACAAACTCCTTTTCTTTGTCCTTACTTTTGTAATATCTTCAACTGTCCTTTCCATATACAAATTTACTTTTCTTTTTTTATTGGAAATTTTTAATGAACAACAAATGTGTTTCATTCTGACATGTATTTCATTATGACATTTCCATATTTGTATTTCATTGTATATTGCTCACATAATTTCCTCCTTACTCTCTTGTGCTCCTCCTCCCTCATCTCCAACCCCCAACCAATGGCTTCCTTTCTACTTGCATGTCTTTTCGTGGAAATATTTAACTATACACTTGCAACCCAATTTTAATTTAAGTCCAAACTTTTTTCTATAGTGATCTATCTTTTTACATTGTCCACAGTATTACATGAATAACCTAGCCCTTTTGCATTATTGCCATTTTTGGTATTGTTGGTATTAATATAATTATTTCCTGAACTATTAAAGATGAGTTGCTGACTTTGAGGTCGACCTCTCTCTCATTCCTTGTTCCTCATTTATTATATTCCAATTTCTGTGTAGGACTTTTTCCTTCTTTTAAATTTGATTCAGGTTCAACATATGAGTGAGAATATGTAGTATTTATATTTTGGGGCTTATATTCATTCACTTAGGATAATTTTCTCCAATTTTATCCATTTTTCTGCAAATGACATTATTCCATTATTTTTATTGCTGAGTAGTATTGCATTGTGTATATGTACCATAATTTTTTTTTATCCATTCTTCTGTTGATGGGCACTTTGTTTGATTCCATATCCTTGCTATTGTGAAAAGTGCTGCATTGAACATGGAGATGCAGGTGTCTCTGTGGTATGATGACTCATCTCCCTTTGGGTATATTCCCAGTAGTGGTATAAGTTGGTCATATGATAGATCTATTTTTAGTTTCCTGGGGTACCTCCATATTGACTTCCAAAGTGGTTGAACCAACTTACAACTCCACCAGCAGTATAAGAGGGTTCCCTTTTCTCCACAGCCTGACCAACATTTGCTGTTATTTGTTTTATTGATCTTGGCCATTCTTACTAGTGTAAGGTGGAATCTCAGAGTTGTTTTGATTTGCATTTCCCTAATGGCTAGGTATATTGAGCATTTTTTTCATGTGTTTCATGGCCTTATGTGCTTCTTCATTTGAGAACTGTCTGTTCAGTTCCTTTGCCCACTTGTGTATTGGATTATTTGTTGTCTTGGGATTTATTCCCTTGAATTCTTTGTAAATTCTGGAAATTAGTCCTCTGTCTGGTGTATAGGATTCGAAGAGGTTTTCCCATTCAGTGGGGACTTCCATTTATTGAAACACAAAAGACCACATATAGCCAAAACACTCTTAAACTGCAAAACTAGTGCAAATGGGATCACAATCCCTGGCTTTGGTCTATACTACCAGGCTGTAGTAGCAAAAACAGATTGGTACAGGCATGAAAATAGGCCATTGGAACAGAATAGAGGACCCAGAGATACATCAATGCATCTATAGCACCCTGGTTTTTGACAAAGGAGCAAAGCAGGTAAATTGAAGAAATGATAACCTTTTCAATAAATGGTGCTGGGCAATAGGGATATCTGATTGCATAAAAATGGAAACAGACCCATATTTCTCAATATGCATGAGAGTTAACTTGAAATGGATAAAAGACCTCAACATAAAACCAGAAACTTTAAAATTAAAAGAAGAAATGATAGGCAATATGCTCCAACATATAGGCATAGGAAAGCATTTCCTTAATAGGATTCCACGTGCTCAAGAAATCGAACAAGAATAGATAAACTGGATTATATGTAATTAAAAATCTTCTGTACAGCAAAGAAAACTAGGAAATTCTATAAAGAATGTCTCCACATTGTTTATACAAATATTTACCCTCTAAGGAAGTGGAGAATAATTCTCCATTACTTAAATTTAAGATATGAGGAGTGACTTCTTTCATATGTATATTGAAAGAAGATTGAGTTTGGATAAATAACTTTACAACATGACAAACTTTACCTTATCCAGGTGAAAATGGAATGTAACATTAACATGATGTGATGAGAATGGAATTTTCTTCCCCCAAACTTGTAACCCCTGTCTGTCTTTGAGAAAAACATAAAGCAAATTGACATTGAAGGATATCTTATAAAATATCTGATCAGCACTCAAAACTGTCAAAGCCTTTCAAAGTAATTAAATGTGAGAAACTGTTATAGTCTAGAGGAACCTAAGGAGACATGACAACTAAATTTAAGGTACTGTACTAGATGGAGTCCTGGAATGTTGTTGTTGTTGTTGTTAGGTGCCGTCAAGTAGGCATCCGACTCATAGCAACCCTCATAGGGTTTTCAATGGCAGACTGTTTCGGGATTGACTTGGGAGTGGATTGTCAGGTCCTTCTCCCATTTTTGCGGTGCTGGGAATTGAACTCGGGACCTCAGAGACTGCAGCGCAGCGCTCTACCAACTGAGCTAAATCCCAGCCCCCGGAGTCCTGGAATAGATATAAGAAAAACAAATAG
This sequence comes from Pedetes capensis, assembly GCA_007922755.1. Taxonomy (NCBI): domain Eukaryota; kingdom Metazoa; phylum Chordata; class Mammalia; order Rodentia; family Pedetidae; genus Pedetes; species Pedetes capensis. The sequence goes on from VMDO01032814.1 coordinate 18,242, forward strand.
AGTGGACTTTAAAGCCAGGCACTGTAGCACACCCCTGTAATCCCAATTACCTGGGAGAATGAAGAATGAAGTTCAGATGTTTACAGCTGCTTGAGCAACAACAATAGTGATAACAATGGACTTCAATTAATAAAAACTTATCAGTGTTAATTCTTTAGTCAGGAAAAATGTGACACAGTAATGATTAACACTTTAATAATAGGGCAAAGTATGTTTGAGCTATTGGGAATGCCACATTATTCGTACATTTTTTCTGTAAATTTCAAACTAAACTAAACACACAAATGTACACATACAAATATACACACATTTTAAAGTTAAACTATGCTTCTCCACCCTGAAATTATGTAT
>VMDO01032815.1:0-18597 GCA_007922755.1 Pedetes capensis
GCACAGATATAAACTAATAACTACCCACAGATATAATGTGTCTGATGTGTCTCAATATCAGTCTTGTATTTGAATATGGTTATATTTATATTATATTATATATGTTTATACAATAAAGTTTTATGATTAAAACTTCATATATTTGCTCTTATTTTTTGTCCAGCCCTACACCTTCTCTTTGGGAAGAATTACAATATACTTTTCTTACCAAAAAAGTACTTGGGCATCTTTTAAAATATAGAATTTTTGCTAAGAGTTTCCAGTCAAAACTATTTTCCCTTCTTGGAAAGAATCATGGATAAATAACCTAAGCAATTCATAATCACAATTGCCTTCATTTTAAGGACTTACTTTAGGGTAGACATGTGCTCATGAGCCAGATAAAAGGCAATTTTCATGCCAAGTGGTATAATTGGAAATGGGAACCAGAAGCTGTTGCTGGTTGCCCTTCCTACTGTGCACAGAGAACTAGTCAATCAGCTACAGGAAAGAAGGAAATGCGTATGTATAAAAGATAAAGATCTAATTCTAAGACAACTCAGATTTTTTATACTACATACTAGACTCATTTGCTCCTAGCACCATTGGTTTTAAGAGCCCCCAAATCATAGACTAATTTGGGTTGGATTTTGTTGCTGTCAACATAAAGAATCTAATTAATTTAGGAATGAGGATCTGGAAATAAGAAAATTGCTTGGTCACAGGACAATGAGGATTTATTCAGTCCAGGCAGAAAGATGACAATCCATGATACACGTTAAACAGTTTCTTATTCCCTCCAAGGATGCAGCTCTTTGGAAACTGAACTGGAAAATGTCAGCATATAAAATGACACTGTCTAATTCCTGTGGCCTTCAGTTGGTGCCTTGACAAATACAAGCTGCAGTCCAAGTCAGCTCATCTGAACACACATGAAGAATAGCTAAATAGCTATCTAGCTTTTTCAAGAGATGCTTATTCTGCCAGTTGCCAGCAATTCCAGACCTGAGGGTTTTGACTATCATGAGCTCAGCTGAACTTCAAAAGTCAATTACTCTACCCCAGGCTAGAGTTAGTTCATGCCTTAGGGATGAGACTGTCCTGGAGTGTCAGAGGAATTGTGGAAGCTGTGTCTTGAAGGCCCTCCATTGGACCTTTTGATAAGCTGCGGGATGGACACTGATAAAACTATCAGTGTATCTGAGAGCACTTAATAAATCATGATGTGTGGCAGATTTACAAGGTGGTAGTATTCAGAGTACTCATAAAAGTAGTAAAGTTAAAGCAATAGTAGCAGCAGAGTGGTGGCAATGGTAGCAGCATCTAAAGCAGTGATAGTCACAATAAAATAAGGCTATGTGTTGATGATTGAGTGGCTTGGATATAATCAGCCCCTTCACAATATATCCTTTGACTAGATGTCATTTCACTAATTTAAATAAAATTCATATTTCTCAAGATTGTCATGAATAAAATAATATCTGAATAGAAGCAGCTACTGAGCAATGAAATATCAATTTTCTGCCTGAAATTTTCCCTTCTCTCTAGGGCATTACTTGGTTATTATGGTGTCCATTTGTTATAGTAGCTTCAAGATAGAAAGAGGTGAAATTTTTTGCAATAACCTAATAGGCACTTATAACTTACTTGGCATAATATAGCTAAACCAAATCTAGGTTATTCAAAGATATTTTTATGCTTCTCTGAATATATTCTCTATATATTCTCTCTCTCTCTCTCCCTCTCTCTCTCTCCATATATATATATATATATATATATATATATATATATATATATATATATATATATATATATATATATATATATATATATATATATATATATATGGAGAGAGAGAGAGAGAGAGAAGCATAAAAGTAGATAATTACAAATTAGAAGATACGGGTTATTCTCAGGTCCTAGAGATCTTTTATGCCAAAATTTCCCTGTTTCTGGCTTCAGGCATTTTATCATGCTAGAGTTATGCCCTGTAGTCTGGAATTTAGTTCAATTGGTAGAGTGCTACTCTATACTCTCTGAGGTCCTAGGTTTGATCCCCAGCACCACAAAAATAGGAAAAGGACCTGGCAGACCAGTCCTGAGAACAATAGAAAGCCCTATGAATAGCAGAGAAGCACTGACATAGTGCTTGGCACACTATGGGGTAGTGTTTTGTTCTGCTGTACATAGAGTGGCTATGAGTTGGACTTGACTCAATGGCACCTAAAATAATAATCATACCCTAGGTCTTTTAAGTCAGAGATCCCCAAACTTTTTGGCACCAGGGACTTGTTTCCTGGAAGACAATTTTTCCACTGTTGGATGGGAGAGAGCATATGGTTTCAGGGTATGAGACAGTGGGAGCGGCTGTATAAAAACGAAACTTTGCTCCCTCACAAGTAGTTCACTTCTCCTTGTGTGTCCCGGTTGCTAACAAATGACTGATTGACACTGAATGGGGAAGTGTGTTGGGAACCCCTGCTTTAAATCAAGGCAGAAAGACTGAAACAGGTCTCTCTCAATCTCTAACCCATTTACCTAATGTCATTGACCTAAGATCCTATCACTTCTCTGAGTGATTGACATAACCAGTGACCTCAAACTTTAGATGAGACACCATCCCAATAAGGTGGTATCCCTGTCCCTTCATAATTTTTGACAATATGACTGCATTAAAGACAATGCTATGCTTCCAATAGTTAACAAACTGATTATAATAAAATAAATATGTAAGCGATGGTCCTTTGTATAAGATATTATCTGCTTCTTAAAGTTTTTAATAATTTTACAATGTAAATATTATATACATTTTTCTATATTAATGAGTTTATTTACTCTTTTTCCTTTCTTTCATTAAATAGACTCAAAATAACAAATCACTAGGAATAGAGGATGTTTTACAACAAGAAGAGACTCCAGAGGTAGGAGTTTGGCTGTCCCACTCTAAATTTTATAAATTTCATAAAGACAAATTAATTTTACTATAATTTCATAAAGACAAATTAAAATGTTAAATTTGGACATATTCAAAGGGAGATTTTGGTATTTTTCTAACAATGTGTAACCTACCAACTCTGAACTCCATACAGAGGTGATCAGGCTCTTTATTACACTGACTATCTGTTAGTATAAAATAAAATTTGGCAGTGATCAAGGTAAAAGTAATGTTCAGTTTTCTATGAAATTTATAGTATTTTAATCATCAAAATACAAAATGGAATTTGTAAGATATAAGGAAGTATAGAATATAGAGCTTCCCTAATATTTAAAGACAGGCAAATGTTAACTTAGAAAAGTAATTTTTATTAGAAAATGTAGAATACCCATAAAATGATTTCATTTAATAAAAAATCTATTAGAAGTATGGTTACTTCCTTTGAAGATATATTAAATTATATTATGTGCCCATGAAAAGTTGACCTGACTCAAATGTTAATTTTGGATAGTAATAACCATGATATTTATTCAATAAAAAAATCACTTGACATCTACTTTATAGTAAAATTGTTGCTGAGAAAATTGTTATTAAGAATACTAATTATAAAAGCATTTAAATATTAATAATGAATGCCAGTATAAGATCACAAGTTTCCACCAAGTATATAAAATCTGATTATGTATGTGAAGGTTTTTAGGTAGGTGAAAGTCCATAGAAATACTGTTGTTAGGTACTGTTCAGTCCAATCCAACTCATAATGAGTCTGTTGTTGTTGTTGTTGTTAGGTGCCGTCGAGTCGGTATCCGACTCATAGCGACCCTCTGTACAACAGGGGAAACACTATTGTCAGTGCTTCTCTGCTGCTCATAGGGTTTTCAATGGCAGATTGATTTCTGGGAGTGGGCTGCCAGATCCGTCTCCCAAGCCTACAGCTTCTGGTGTTCCCAGGCGGTCTCCCATCCAGGTACTAACCAGGCCAGACCCTGCTTAGCTTCAGAGATCTGACGAGATCAGATGCCACAGGGCTACGGCTGCAGGCTTCATAATGAGTCTAAGTACCATAAAATGAAAAACTAGTCAATACTGTGCAATGCACATTATCTTTTTATGCTTGAGCACATTGTGGCAGCTAGTATGTTTCTTCTCATTCTGAGTCATGCCACAGCTGCTAAAGGAGGTCACTGGGGCTTTACTCCAGTCCCATCATTAAAGTTGACTGTACTTTGAGGAGGCAACTCTTCTCCAGTCATTTCTTGAAAGCCTTCCAGCCTTGGGGGATCATTTTCCCACACTATATCTCACTGTGATTGTCTGCTATCTATAGAGTTTTCAATAACCAATTGTTTTGGGAGTGTGATGCCAGGTGCTTCTCCCTGGTCTGTCCTAGTCTGTAAGGTCAGCTAAAGTCAGATGGCCCTGTTGATATCTGATATATTGGTGGCATAGCTTTCAGCATCACAGAAACACACAAATCCTCACAGGAAAACAAGCTGACAGACATGTGAGGGGTAGAAACACTAGAGATGAGTAATTCATGAAGAAAGTAGTGAAAATGGAGATATTTTGTTTCCTATTTCATCATAGATCAATAGGAAGTATGTGACACCTTTTTTGTGCATATATATTTTCTTTCCTTGTATTATGATTGTGTGAGTGTGTGTACAGGAGAAAAAAGATAATGTAGAATATGTGAAAAATATTCGTTGTGAATAAATATTTAAACAATTGATATAAACAGGTGAGATGCTGAATAAATTTAAGTAATAGAACTTAAATTTTAAACTACTTTATTGACTGTGGACTACCCCTATGTGATTCTATTCCAAGAACATGAAGAAACAAATTTGAACTCTATATCGGTGTTTGTTGTTGTTAGGTGCTGTCAAATCCCTATCTGACTCAGTGACCCTACTTACAACAGGCAAAACACTGTTGTCAGTGTTTCTCTGCTGTTCATAGGGTTTTCAATGGTGGACTGATTTTTGCGAGTGGGTTGCCATGTCAGTCTCCCAAGCCGACAGTTTTCCCCGGCAGTCTCTCATCCAAACTACTAACCAGGCCCGACCCTGCTTAGCTTCCAAGATCTGATGGGATCAGATGGGACAGGGCTATGGCTGCAGGCTCTATATCAGGATAGTTTATCATATATAGTAGTAATAACTATAAGGAATTCTAAATGCTTGTATAGGTAATGAAAAAATATTATATTAGATTTCTCTGGAGTTATTTTAGAAGTCAAAAGAAGTTGGGAGCCATGCCATATGTCTGTAATCCTAGTGACTTGGGAAGCTGAGACAGAAGGACCACGAGTTTGAGGCTGAAGACAGACTGTGAAACTTAGTGAGACCTTGTCTTAAAATAAAAATTGAAAACAGGGGCTGAAGGTACAGATCTTACCTATCATGTGGCAAATCCTAGTTTCAGCCTCCTGGTGATGCAACCTACAAACTTGAAAGAAAAAGAAGGGAGAGAGAGGAGAGAGGGAGAGAGAGAGAGAGAGAGAGAGAGAGAGAGAGAGAGAGAGAGAGAGCGAGAGCGAGCGAGCAAAGAATAAGGAAAAAGGGAAAAAAACTCAATAGTTTATGCTTATTAGTTGTCATTTCTCCTAGGAAATTTTCCATGTTGTGGTGATATATTCATTATAATAATAATTTTTTTGTCATATTGGTAGTTGAACCCAGGGAGTCACATATACTTTGCAAATGCTGTACCATTCAGCTGCACCTCAGGCCATACTTTTTGTTTTTCTTGAGACAAGGTCTTCCTAAGTTACTCAGGCTGTCTCTAGTCTGAAACTTGTGAATCTCCTGCCTCAGCCTCTTGCATCACAGAGATTATAGTTGTGCAACATACCCTTCTTATTATAACAGTACTTTAAAACATACTGCAGGCAAATATCTTCAACTGCCTTATGCAAACTCTAAGACTTATTATGGGACAAATGTATATTCATGATTAACATGATATTTTTCTACAAAAATGCCAATGAAAGTTTGAATGTCATCAAATTAGCTTTGTTTATTATGATAATCCAAGGTAAAATTTTCAGAATAGTATTAATGAGTTTGAAGGTTAAAGTTTGCATGTGTTTATCTGTTTCATTAATGACTTTGATAAATTTCTTCCTACAGACATAAAGATGAACTAACTATTGAAAATCTGTGTTTCAGGAAATGGATATATACACCACTGAGACTTTCAGGACTCCTTTGAAGGCTGACTTAAATAGATCATCCTCAAGACACATCATCGCTCGCACGTTGTCATTAGAGACCAGAAACCCCATTCTACAAGCAGCAAGAAAGAAGCCCCTTATTACTTATAAAAAACAGCCAATTAAAATTACTGCAGACTTTTCCATATCAACACTGAAAGCTAGAAAGGAATGGTCACAGGTGATTCAAATATTAAGAAAAAACAATCTCCAGCCTAGACTAATATATCCAGCATAATTATTGTTGATAATAGATGAGGAATATAGGACATTTAATGACATTGAAGCTTTTAAAAGATATGCAACAACCAAACCAGCACTGGAGAGGATAATAAATCAGTTACCACATCCAGGAGAGTTAAGACAACCCTACAAAGGAAATCAAAGAACCGATTAACTGAGATGAGTTCAACACAAGAAAGGTCCAAAGCAAACATGAATCATAAATCAGTAACAGGTAATGATTGGATAAATGACAATAAATGCTCCTCAATAATCTCTATTAATGTAAATGTTCTTAACTCACCAATTAAGAGACAGAGTCTGGCTAATTGGATGAAAGAACACAAACCATCAATATGTGGTATTCAAGAAAGTCATATAACTCACAAAGACTGGAATAAACTGAGAGTTAAGGTCTGGAAAAATGTATACCTAGTGGGGGGGGAACAAAAGAAAGCAGGTGTTGCAATTTTAATTTCAGATAGATTAAATTTCATTCCAAAACTAATTAGAAGAGACAAAGAAGGTCATTACATTTTAATATAAGGAACAATCGATCAAAAATCAATAACGCTCCTTAATATTTATGTCCCAAATATAGGGGCTCCTAGCTTTATAAGACAAACCTTATGGAATATAGCCTGCAGCTGTAGCCCTGTGGCATCTGATCCTGTCAGATCTCAGAACCTAAGTAGGGTTGGGCCTGGTTAGTACCTGGATGGGAGACCGCCTGGGAACATCAGAAGCTGTAGGCTTGGGAGAAGGACCTGGCAACCCCCTCCGAAAAATCAATCTGCCATTGAAAACCCTATGAACAGCAGAGAAGCACTGACAATAGTGTTTCCCCTGTGGTACAGAGGTTTGCTATGACTCGGATACTGACTCGATGGCACCTAACAACAACAATGGAATATAAGGAATATAATATTGGACCAGAATCAATAATAATGGGGTACTTCAATACCCCACTCTTGTCAAGAGACAGGTCATCGAAACAAAAAATCAACAGAGAAACATCAAACCTAATCTCCACCCTAAACCAGCTGGATCTCATAGATATATACAGAATATTTCACTCACACGATGAGGAATACACATTCTTCTCAGCTTGACATGGTACATTTTCTAAGATAGATCATATGCTAGTCCATCAGACCTCCTTCAAAAAATACAAAAAAGTAGAAATTATCCCCTGTTCCTTATCAGATCATAATGGGATAAAATTGGAGCTCAAGAACATGAATAATTCCAGAAACTTTACAAACTCATGGAGACTGAATACTACACTACTGAATGATTCGTGGATTGTTGATGAAATCAAATTGGAATTTTAAAAATTCCTAAAATCAAATGATGATGAAAACACATCATACCAAAACATATGGGATACAGCAAAGGCAGTTTTAAGTGGGAAGTTTATAGCATTAATGCCTTCATTGATAAAATAAAGAAGAGCCAAATAAATAACCTAATGACACAGCTTAAGACACTAAAAGTCCAACAAAAAACCAACCCCAAATGGAACACACAGAGGGAAATTACAAAAACAAAGGGAGAAATATCTCAATTCGAACCTAAAGAGATAATTCAAAAAATTAATAAGACTAAGAGCTGGTTCTTTGAAAAGTTTAATAAAATAGACACCCCTCTGGCTAACCTAATCAAAAAGAACAAGGAAAAATCTAACATAGTACGGATTATGAAAGACAATGGATCCATAAACAATGACTCCAACAAAATACAGAAAATTGTCAGGGATTACTATGAGGGACTGTATTCCAAAAAATATGAAAATGCAGAAGAAATGGACAAATTTATTAACACATATGACCTACCAAAACTATCCCCAGAAGACATAACTGATTTAAACAAGCCCATTACATATACAGAAATAGAAAAGGTAATCAAAAGTCTCCCAACAAATAAGAATCCAGGTCCTGATGGATTCACAGCAGAGTTTTACCAAAGCTTTAAAGAAGATATAATACCTATCTTCCTCAAATTATTCCAAAGAATAGAAAAGGAGGGAACACTCCCAAATACATTCTATGAAGCTACCATCACCCTGATACCTAAACCAGGAAAAGATTCATCTAAGATAGAGAATTATATACCCAACTCCCTTATGAATCTAGATGAAAAAATTTTAATAAAATTCTGGCAAACAGAATCCGGCACCATATGAAAAAGATTATTCACCATGACCAAGTGGGATTTATACCACAGATGCAAGGCTGATTTAATATGGAAATCAATTAATGTAATCCAACATATCAAGAAACTGACAAACAAAAACCACATGATCATCTCAATTGATGCTGAAAAGGTCTTCGACAAAGTGCAACACCTTTTCATGATAAAAACACTGGAGAAAATAGGTATAACAGGCAAATACCTTAATTTCATAAAAGCCATTTATGACAAACCTACAGCCAACCTTATATTAAATGGAGAAAAACTAAAACCATTTCCTCTTAGATCTGGAACAAGACAAGGACGTCCTCCCTCTCCTACTCTAGTCAACATAGCAATTGAAGTCCTGGACAGGGCAATCAGATAAGAGAAAGATATCAAAGGGATACAGATTGTCAAGGAAGAGGTCAAATTATCATTATTTGCAGATGATATGATTTTATACCTGAAAGACCCCAAAACCTCAACCAGAAAACTTCTGGATCTAATTAACTCCTTCAGCAAAATCACAGGCTTCAAAATTAACACACAATTATCAATACTTATATTTTAACACACAATTATCAATAGCTTTTCTTTACACCAATTCCAAACAGGAAGAGAAGGAAATTTCAGGAAAAATACCATTCATGATAGCCCACCAGAAAATGAAATACCTTGGAATCTAACCAAGGACCCTTCAGCACTCTACAAGGAAAATTTCAAAACATTAAAGAAAGAAATAGCAGAGGACACTGAAAAATGGAAATAGCTCCTCTGCTCCTGGATAGGGAGAATTAATATTGTAAAAATGTCCATCCTACCAAAAGCAATCTATAGATTTAATGCAATACCCATTAAAATTCTACTGACTGAATTTACAGAAATAGAAAAATCATCCAAAAATTCATATGGAACCACAAAAGACTACATATAGCCAAAACACTCTTAAGCTGCAAAGCGATCGCAGGTGGAATCACAATTCCTGACTTCAAGCTATACTATAGAGCAGTGGTTGCAAAAACAGCTTGGTACTGGCACAAAAATAGGCCCAAAGACACTTGGAACAGAATAGAAGACCCAGAAATACTTCAACACACCTATAGCCACCTGATTTTCAACAAAGTAGCAAAGCAAGTAAACTGGAAAAAGGACAGCCTCTTCAACAAATGGTGCTGGGAAACATGGTCATCCACATGCAGAAAAATGAAGCTGACCCCCATCTCTCAATATACATAAGAGTTAACTCAAAATGGATAAAAGATCTCAAAAGAAACAATTAACAGAGTCAAGGAAACCCCCACAGAACGGGAAAAAACTTCTCATTTTATACATCAGACAAAGGTATAATTACTAGAATCTATAAAGAACTAAAAAAAAAAAAAAAAAAAAACTCCCCCCAAAACAAACAACCAAATACACAAATGGGCAAAGGAACTGAGTAGACAGTTCTCAAATGAAGAGGTCCATAAAGCCATGAAATACATGAAAAAGTGCTCATCATCCCTAGCCATTAGGGAAATGCAAATCAAAACAACGCTGAGATTTCACCTTACACCAGTAAGAATGACCAAGATCAATAAAACAAACAATAACAAATGCTGGCGAGGTTGTGGGGAAAAGGAAACACTCTTACATTTTTGGTGGAGCTGTAAATTGGTCCAACCACTGTGGAAATCAATATGGAGGTACCTGAAAAAACTGAAAATAGATCTACCATATGATCCAGCTATAACACTATTGGGAATTTACCCAAAGGGAGATGGGTCAGCATACCACAGAGACACATGCATCTCTATGTTTAATGCAATGCTTTTCACAATAGCAAGGATATGAAATCAACCAAAATGCCCTTCAACAGAAAAATGGATAAAAAAACTATGGTACATATACACAATGGAATACTACTCAGAAATCAAGAAAAATGAAATAAGGTCATTCGCAGCAAAATGGATGGAATTAGAGAAAATTATTTTAAGTGAATGAACATGAGCTCAGAAAGAGAAACAACACATGTTCTCACTCATATGAGGGAGCTGATTCAAAATTATAAGAAGGAAAAATCCTAGTCAAAGGTCGGATCATAATAAAGGTGGGGGGGGAAGATAAGAATGGTGTCAATATAAATAGTCTAGAAAATGCATGTAATTGTTCTAACAAGATAAACCAAAGACCACTACAGGAAAAGTTTCTATCTTAAACAGAACTGGAACCCAAGGACATATAGAAAAATATTACTAAGTAAAAGAGAAGACTTAGATGGGAAACTTAGATGGGAAGGGTGGGAGGGGGGAAGCATAGTGGAGGGTAAGGGATAACCTATATGAATAATGTTTATCAAAATGCATATATGGAAATATCACAATGAAAAGCATGTCAAAATGAATCACCTTAAGATATACATTAAAAATTTCCAAATTAAAAGAAAGAAAATCTGTGTTTTATTTATGTTATTGTATTTCAAATTAAAATGGTCTTATATATAACAGCAGTGCTATATGACAGTCATACCTACAAATGAAACAGAACATCCCCCAAAATCCCATGTATTAAAGACATGGTCCTCAGCTTGGCATTATGGAGAAGTGGTATAACCTTGAAGCTAAGTCATGGGACATGTGCCCTTGAAAGAAATATTGGAACCCTGACTGAGTCTTTTCTCTCTTTGCTCCCTGCTACTGTAAGGTAAGCAGCTTCCTCACCATCTCATTTACCATAATGTGCTGACTTGCTGTAGCCCCAAAAGCAACAAACTGACAATAGAATAATCCTCTGAAATTATGAGATAATACATGCCTTTACTCCTTTTTAAAATTGATTATCTAAGATATTTTGTTACAGTGATGGAAAGCTTACTAACATAAGTAGCCTCCATAAACTTCAAAATCTTATACATGTAAAGCACAATGTTGCTATTACTGATGCCTTAACAGTTAAGTAATGTGAATTATTTTAATAAATTCTGGCTTTGTACCCGAGCTATGATGGTGTTCTATTCAGGGAAATAATCTTTGCATCTTGCACTGGCTTGGGTAAGTGTTCTCCCAAAGGTCTATGTGTTAAACCCTTGGTCACAGGTGGTGTACTTGGGAAGAGGTGGAACCTTTAAGAGGCAGGGTCTGATGGGAAGTGTCCCCCTGGAGGGATTATAAAAGCCCTGCTTTCTCCTCACTCCCTCTTTGCTCCCTGGCTTATAATTTTAATGGTTTTTCTTCAGCCAGGATATACTGCCTCATCACTGGCCCAAAACAAGGGGGTCAACTGATCATAGACCGAAACCTCCAAAACTGTGAGTGAAATAAACTTTTTTTCTTTGTAAGGCAATTATCCTGTTTGTTGTTGTTGTTGTTGTTGTTATAAAGATGGGAAGATGGCAAACATACATCTCAATATTTAATGTAAACATCATTTTAAGGGGTATACCTGGTACCATTCCGATATTTTCACTGGTTCATAGATTTTGACTTGTAACACAAATCTTTTCCACATATGTAGCAAGTGCTATCAGAGCCTTGCCCTTTAGCCTTATCTTCACAGTGTCTTCTTCCCTTTCTCTCCATGACCAGAACTTTCATCAGCCCCTTTTGACATTCTCTGACTGACAGCACAGCAGTGACCAGAAATAGGCACCCAATTCTCTACTCCAGTAAGAAACTTCACTAACTAATTGATGAAGTTACTATGTAAATACCTTCACCCCAGCTCCCTTGTTCCTCAGGTGATGTAACTCTGAATCACACTTAGATACACTGTACTCTGGAGATGACTGTGTAATTAATCCTTGTTTGCCCACAACGATAACTTGCCTGATAGTGCACTATCCCTGATGGTCTATTCTAAATGGGATTAAAGCTTTGTTTATATCTTTACCTTAGTTAAATGATTCTTATCTCATTGTGTTTCTTCATATGCTTATGTATGTGTGATACTAAAGTCATTACTTCATACATATAATTTAATTATAATTTAAGTTAATATAATTAAAAAGTCAGTATCAATCCAGTATATTGCTGATTATTGAATCCTTTAATCTTACCATGCTGAACAAAAAGTGTAATTATCTCATTCTCAAGTTTACATGTAAGAATTATTATTATTCTTGAGGTACTGAGAGCTATTCCCAGGGCTTCATGCATAATTTTCAAGCACTCTACCACTGATCAGCACCTGTAGTCCCTATTTAAAAATTTTTATCTTGAGACAGGGTCTAAATTACACAGGTTGCCTCTTGGCTTTGAACTTGCCATCCTCTTGCCTCAAACTCCCGAATTGCTAGGATTGCAGGTGTGTGCCACTGCATCTGGCTCTGCATGTAACTATTAATTTTGAGACATTCTTCATGATATAATATTTCCAGCTTTAACATTGGCATAAGTATAAATAATATTTTTATTAAAAGATGAAAACATTAGTTAAAATTTCTGGATATTGATGATCATGTAACAAAATTAATCAACAAGAGATTTTAAAAATAACTTATGACGAAAGTCAAACTAGATTTACCAAGACATGTTGTTGTTGTTGTTAGGTGCCATGGAGTCAGTGTCCAACTCATAGCAACCCTACATACAACAGGTAAAACAGTATTGTCAGTGCTTCTGTACTATTCATAAGGTTTCCAATAGCTGATTTTTTTGGGGGGGCAGTGGGTTCCCAGGTCCTTCTCCCAAGCCTACAGTATCTGGTGATCAAAGGCTGGTCCCCCATAAAAGTACTAACCAGGCCCTATCCTGCTTAGCTTCGGAGATCTGATGGGATGAGACACCACAGTAGTACATCTCCAGACACCAAGATATAGTATTCAATAAAGTCCTAAATTAGCTTAGCTGACTCTTTAAGGCACTGCCAAAATTGTTATTTTTCTTTCTGCCAAAATATTAAAATAATTTTTATTGTTTCTTAACTGTTATTAACTATTTTAAAATGTTGTCTGAGCAGAGAGGAGTTTAGATCAAATGTGACTTTCTAATTCTGATGTGACCAAGCAGATAGCAGGCAATAACATTCTACTTTTAAACAATTTTTCTTGACTTTAATAAGTCAGTTTGAAAATCTAGACAGTAGAGCATCTTGGGAAAAAGTATAAAGACACCAACAGCCCAATTAAACTGGATGATTGCTCTTGCATTTTATTTGTAGAATTCAATTTCAATAAAATTGATTCTTTTTTCAACAAAAGACTTTCTAGATTTTGATGTAATGTGTTTACAGTAAATCTCTAAATTTTCCTTTATTGAATAGGTAAAGGTACAGGCATCTCTAAATTTTAATAAAAACCTGAGTTATCAGCAAAGACTAAATAGGGTAAAAAGGAAAAGAAAATATATCTAAGGAGTTTTTTGCTCATAACAAAAAACTGACTAAGTAAATCAATAATTTTTCACTTAAGATATTGAATAAAGATCCTACTCTTCTTGGTAGCCCTTATAAGAAAGGTTTAAGGTCAAATGAAAAGCCTCAAGTCACTGTTTACCATTCATAAACAGTGCTTTTCTATATACACTGAAGACATTTCTCATAATGTTGATTTATAGGTGCACTTAAAAAGAGCAATTGGACAGAGTGCTCTCAGAATGAGTATTGGCTGTGGAGGAACATTCAAAGAGAGAGACTTCAACTAAGCATCCTAGTGTCAGAAAATGCAGTTATATCAATTTGAGTATTTGGAAACATAGATTTCAATATAAGAACTACTGTGTTTAATATTTTTTCCCTTCTCAGTTTGATTCATTTTATACTTTAAAAAGCATTTCTAAGATGAATACCTTTTAATATACAGTCATTTTAGTGTGAGTAGTGAATAGAACAATGCAAATGACTTATTTAGTCAGAATGATTCTTGTTATTGCTATATTCCTGGATAGAAAGGTAAAGAGCTTAAGCTCAAGTAAGTAAAATCAAACAAACAAACTAACAAACAAACAAAAGATGTATCTTTGGTTTAAATGCTTATATCAATGGATTAACTTTTTTATAGTACATTATGGGTTTTCTTAGATCAGTTAAAAGAAAGGCTTTCCAAGGAATGATTAGAGAAAATAGGAATGGTTTTATGTATAAATTGTGTACATAAGTATACATCATGTCTGAAATATTATATTTGTGGATATTATTTCCAAACAGATTATATGTGTGAGTAAGCAAAGTAAAAGCTCTGAAACAATTGTATGTTTTTTTATTTGCAAATTTCCCACTCATAGCATCTTCTTTCTGCTCTGTGATAGGTTGCAGAGAAATTTTCTGAGATGCAATTTTCTCTCAAATGTAGGGACCATGAGATTTTAGATTACAAAATGCAGCTTTATTTATGGTCATAACTCTCAATTCTTATTTTTCCAATTATTAAATATTTTAAAAATAAATTGATCATTTAAAGTCTAGAAATATGTCTTTTTTCCTCCCCACAGTGAAAGGAATTAGACAGTGCTTTGTAAATACAGTCTTTAAAATCTAATCCAAAGTCATGGTTCTCCATTCAAATGCCTCTAATCTAAGAATCCGATATCCAGATGAAATCCATTGTCAGTTTTGAAATTAAAGAGGTGAACACCTCATTATTATGTTTGGTTTTATTAATTCCTTTGTTTATTCAGTTCTTCATAAATTAGAGCTAACAAGATGTTAATGTTTTCTCTACCTGTGGATTTCTTCCTAGTGCTTTGTCAGTTTTGTCTTGTGGGCCTACATGGTTCTCAAGTTTTTATGCAGTTAAATAATTATAGAGTATTTATTTCAGAAATATTAAGATATTGTCACTAAATAGTTACATTATTGGTATAGATATGCCTAAAATAAAAGCATGGTTTTCTGAAATTTCCAAATAATTTCCATTTTAGCGAAAGCATTTTTAGTTACTTTAGTTATATTGCAATAATTTTATAATCAGTTTTATTCACTCGATTGAAACAATGGCATATAATTAATGTGATATCTGTTAGTCTAAATAGATGAACCATTTTAGTTTGAATAGTGAGTAGAATAATGTGAATGACTTACTTAGTTGGAATATATCTTCTTATTACTAAATCCCTAAATAAATAGACAAAGCACAGAAATTATTATAGGTGAAATTATATGAAGCTTTTTATTTTCTAGAAATCATCAAAGAAAATAAAATGCCTAGAAAAACACAGGTTGAGACACAAAACAGTGAATATGTTAAAAGTTTTGTACAGAGTGAATGAGTAACAGAAAATCCAGAATGAGAGAGATAACTAGAACATTATGGTTTTTACCTACCAGGATAAAATATATCTCAGAATAAAAGGCATGTGCCTAATTTTTTCCATTTTTTTGTTACCATGAAATCAGACACCATATTGCCTATGTTCTTTAGGTGTAATTATGATAAAAATGACACCGATAATGATTAATGCTAATTTTTAAAGTATTGAGAATCACAATCTACATAGCTTTGGAAATTTTTTTCTTTTTTCTCTTAATTGAGAAATGTTGGTGGGATACAGAGTAATATGGCATTTACTTTTTCCATTGTGCAACATTTTTACATTGCTTTTGGTTACACTTTCATTAACTGACAAATTTTATGGAACATTTTGATTAACATGTAGTAAACCTCATAAGCATATTTTGGTTTTATTCCTCTATTTTACCCATGTACTCATAAAGTTGCATCATTTATATTGAGATTATCCTTTCCCCTCTTATCCCTTTACATTGTTTCTCCTCCTCTTCCCACCTTCCACAACCTTCATTTCTTTTTGCTAGTCCTCTCCCTCCTTTCTACTCTTTATAATTTCCCTTCTTTTTCATTTTTATATATCTATTTAATATAGGATTTTTCTTCCTTTAAGTAAGATTGAGCTCTTACATGTGAATGAGAACATTGTATATATGTACCACAATTTTTTTCCATTCTTCCATTGATAGAGGAATTAGATAATTTTAAAGAGGTGAGTGAGTGTCTAAGAATATCAATGACTTGATCCCAGATGCAAATAGCTTACAGTAAAATAGAATGACTAATATAATAAAACATATTTCTAAGAGAAAAATAAGTTTACTGATGTATTGATTTTCTAGAGCTAACATAGTACTACAGACTACCAGAAATTTATTTCCTCGAAGTTCTGGAAGCTAAAACTCAAAAATCAATATGTTAGTGAAGTTTATTTCTTTGGAGGGCTGTAACTTTATCCTTGACTTGTAGATGACTATCTTTTTCTGATGTCTTCACATGGTTTTCCTTAGGTTAGTGTCTGTGTTCTAATCTCTTTTTGTAAAGACACCAGAAATCAGATTAGGGCCTACCCTGGTGACTTCATTTAACCCGAATGACCTCTTTACAGACCATCTCTTCAAAAAGTCACATTCTAAATCACTTGAAGTTAGGGCTTTAACATACAATTTTTGAGAGGATACAATTCAGCCCATAACATCCCAGAATGAATAACAAGTTCCGGAGATGTGAGAGACTATTTATTCATACAATATCACACCCAAGATGTAAGCAATTTCTGCCCAAGTGGTGTAGACTCTGTGAGATTAAGTCAGGCCCTTTGGGTATTTCCATCATTTGTTCATTTTAACAACTCTGTTCTACTTTAATTCCTCTTTCTGCCTTAAAATTGTTCTCACATGCCTGAATGATCACAGTGTGTAGGACAGCCTCACTTGGCCTTATTATTCTTATAAGTAAGACCCATGCAGTTAGAATGTTGTGTGTTTAGCTCAGAGAAAATGGAAACACTAGAAATATGCTCTGGGTTCCAAAACAACTGAAGGATTCCTGCATGGATGGTTGTCATGTAGTCTCCATGATTAGTCAATACAAGGAAGATGTATCATCTTCATTATTAAAGAGGAATGTTAGAAATACCTTGCCTCTTCAGCAGTGTCTGTTGGATCTGGGGTTACTTTCACTAGGTCTTCCTTTATCTATCCTAGATCTTTTATCTCAATCATCACCAAAAGATAATGACAGGCAGTTGTTTAACAGCCAAAGCACAAGCTCCTCAGTCAGGTGCCATGATTGAGGACAGCAAGCTCATGTAAGCACTTCTTCCTTCTAGACTCCAAGAAAACCTGAGGGCAACAATGGTTCGCATAAAACATAAATTCTCTATGCACTAGTTCATATTACATTAAAGCAGAAATCAACAATATGACTTCAAAAATGACAAAGTAACTTTAAATAATTTATGTAACAAGAAAAATAAACGCAAAAGTCTGACATTACCTCCAAATGAAATGGAATATTACTGCCTGTGATAGGATTAATTTGGAACATATTCCAAATTTTGTTCCCTCAGTCTTTTAAAATGTATATTAGATAATATATTATCATCTTGTGTAAGTAACATTTTATTTTAACCAAAATGCTTACAGTTTATTCACTTTGCAAAATTTTATATGTAATTAATATAAAAAATTTGCTTTAGCTATTGTTGTTGTTGTTAGGTGCCGTCGAGTCGAGTCCGTCTCATAGCGACCCAATGTACAGTAGATCAAAACACTTGCCGATTCTGTGCCAGGCAAACAATCTTATTTATGTTTAAGCCCATTGTTGCAGACACTGTGTCAACCCATCTGGTGGAGGGTTTTCCTCTTTTGCGTTGACCTGCCACTCTTCCAAACATGATGTCCTTCTCCAGGGATTGTTCTCTCCTGACTACATGTCCGAAATATGTAAGACACAGTTTGGCCATTTTTGCTTCCAAGGAGCACTCTGGTTGTACTTCTTCTAGAACAGATTTGTTGGTTCTTTTGGCAGTCCATGGTATATTCAATAGACATCTCCAGCACCACAATTCAAAGGCATCAATTCTTTTTCTGTCTCTCTTGTTCAATGTCCAGCTTTCACAACCATATGATGCCACTGAAAATACCATGGCACGAGTCAGATGCACCTTCGTCTTCAATGTGACATCTTTGCTTTCCAATACTCTAAAGAGATCTTTTGCCACAGCTTTTCCTAGAGCAATGTGTCTTTTGATTTCTTGACTGCTGCTTCCACGGGTGTTGATTATAGAGCCAAGCAAAGCAAAGTCTTGGACAACCTCAATCTTTTCTCCTTTTATTGTGAAGTTGCGTGCTGACCCAGTCATAAGGG
>VMDO01032816.1:0-18595 GCA_007922755.1 Pedetes capensis
ATACTATATAGTAAAAGATAGAGAAGACTTGGATGGGAAACTTAGATGGGAAGGGGGGGAGGGGGGAAACATAGAGGAGGGTAAGGGGTAACCTATATGAATAATGCTTATCAAATTGCATATATGAAAATTGTCACAATGAAAAGCATGTCAAAATGAATCGCATTATGATGTACATTAAAAATTTCTAATAAAAAATATTTGATGAGCCTATTTTTGTGGACTTATAAATGTTATCTATCTTAGAAAAAGTTCCATGTGGTGCTGAGAAGAATGTGTTTTCTGCATCTGATGGACGGAATATTCTGTAGATGTCTATAAAGTCCATTTGGTCTATGGTACTATTTAAATCCGTCATTTTGCTGTTGATTTTTTGCTTTGATGACCTGTCTCTTGGTGAAAGTGGGGTATTGAAATCTCCCATAAGTGTGTTTATTTCTATGTGTTTCTTTATCTCCAATAAAATTTGTTTTATGAAGGTAGGTGCCCCTGTATTTGGTGAGTACATATTAAGTATCATTATGGGTTCTTGGCTGACAGTTCCTTTTACTAATATATAGGGTCCTTCTTTGTCTCTTCTGATTAGTTTGGGATTGAAATCTAAATTGTCTGAAATTAGAATCGAAACTCCAGCTTTTTTTGGTTCCCATATGCTTCATATATTGTTTTCCAGCCTTTAATTTTCAGCCTTTTATGGGTTTTATGGATGAGGCGAGTCTGTTACATACTGAGGGCTTATGTTTTTTGATCCAGTTGGCCAGTCTATGCCTCTTGAATGGTGAGTTAAGACCATTTACATTGAGAGTAATTACTGAGAGGTGCTTACTATCCAGCATCAATTTAGTACTTATTTCTGGTTTTGATTTATATTCAGCCTACTATTTTCTTAAGTTCCCCTCATGTTTATTATTCATTCCTTTGATTTTGTATTTTGGGTTGTTTTGGCTCTGCCTTATGCAGTGGTTTATTGAGAATAGGTTTTATATATTTTTAAGGCAAGAAAAGGTGGTCAAATATTTTCACTTTCATATGACTTAAATATTTAGTAATTTGGCCTTTTGGCCCCAATTTCTGGTGTGAGGCTACCTATTTATGAGTGAGGTTGATTCAACATGAATCTCCTAAGTAACAAGGGATGGACCTTTCCACTTGTAAAGGCCAATTCTGGGGCAGGAGACACCTGCCATGTGTGAGCAAGGTTTCTCTTTACTAATCTGGTTCTTTTCTTGCATATTTTGGGAAATGACACACATACAGACTAAGTACATCAGGGCTAAGTGCACATCTCTGCCTGGGCCTAGAAGGGGCTGTGACTCAAAGCACTTCACTGGGGATGCCCAGGGTCGTACATGACCAGACACTGGCAAAGCATTTTTGAGAAACTTCTTTCTCAACCAAAAATACCCAGTGTGAGAAATCTGTAGCATATACTACACAGGGATGAAGTCAGTAAAACACAAAAACAGGTTTGTGCCATTCTTAGTATTAAAAACAGTTCATCCTCCCTTACTAGCACAGTAACAACCACTGAAAACAGGTTTACAAGACAAGACTGCTTGAGAACAATAAGGTGGGATCTGTGGCTAGATTCATTTTAACCTCTTCCCATCTCTTTCTCCTGGAGGTCTGGGGTGGGAAAAGTATCTCTGAACTTGTTCCAAGTCCACATGAACACAACCAATTGGTTTATGGTAATATTTTTCTAAAGGTTCTACTGAGATTAAGTTTGACTCCTCAGGAAACGTCTATAATTTCTGCGTCCCTAGAGAGCACAGGCAAAGAATGAATGCTAAATTTCAGGCGAAAGGTGAGTGAGTGTTGGGTAGGCTGATGGCTGAGAAGACACACATCAAGAAAGGGACTCCCCTCAGGTGGAACTCAGAGCTCCAGGGGGCACTGCATTGCTAGGGTAGATACTCAACTACCCATGGCAGCCATTCAATTTTTTTTCATAAAAGAATTTCCTGTAGGCATACCTATAAAAGAGAAATAAAATCCAAAAATTCAACCTCTGGGCAAAAAAATGAAATGGTCAATCTAGAATGTTCTGCTTAACTTCAAAAGTGCTGTACTGCTTAGAAGGTATAGTGAGTTGAACTGGGCTCCTCCAAGATGTGCCTGTGTCCTAACTCCTAGAACCTATAAATGTGACCATATTTGGAAATAGCATTATTGCAGATATAATTGAGAATCTTGAGATGAAATCTTCCTGGATTATATGGATGTGTCCTAAATCCAATGACAAGTGTCCTCATAAGAAATAGATGAGAAGCCAGGTGTGGTGGCACATGCCTCTAATTCCAGTGACTCAGAAGGCTAAGGCAGAGGGACTGTAGGTTTGAGGCCAAAGGTAGCCTGTGCAATTTAAAGAGGCCCTGTCTCAAAAAAGGGGCTGTTGGGGGAAACTCCATGGTATAGGATTTGCCTAGTATGCATGAGGCCCTGAGTTCAACCTCCAAGTACCACCAAAACCAAACAAACAAACCCAAAACACAAAGAAAGAGAAGAGAAGGCCACGTGAAGATGAAGGCAGAGATGCAAGCATTTAGCCACAGCCAAGAAATGCCTGGAGCCTCCCCCAAAGCTGGAAGCAGCAAGAAAGGAGTCTTCTTTAAAGCCTTGGGAGGAAGTGTGGCCCTCCTGACACCGTGACTTTGGACTTCTATCCTACAGAACCAAGTAAATAAATTCCTACCAAGCTTCCAAGTTTGTGATAATGTGTTATGACAGCCCTAAGAAATGAACACACAAGGATAGGGCAGGGCATTAGGAGACTGGCAGAAAAACCTCACGTAACTTCTACTGGAAATAAAAGATGTATGTGAATGCCACTATCCCCTTTCTATGTCCCTAAGCTTAAGGATGCAGATGGGAGAGGAAGTGAGAGAGAGGGTGGAAATTTCTGAATGCATGCTTGGCCCAAAAGCGGGTAGGTGAGGAATATGGAGGCTGGATTAGTGGCTAATCCTGGCATGTGTCAAAATCACCTGGGGAGCTTTTAAGAATGCTGATTTCTCCACTTAAGGATGGTTGAATCAGAATTTCTGAGTGCCAGGCTTGAGAATCTGTGTGATTCTGGGGATCTACTGTTCTTAAAACTGATGTGCCTAGTTGGTCTGCACTCCCTTAAATATTTGAGAAGTTGATCAGGAGTCTTCTTCTTCTAAAAAGATGTTTTTAATATGCTGTTATTTAAAAACTTCCAACTGGTGGGACTCACTTATAACCCCAGCATGTGGGAGGCAGAGGCTGGAGGATCTCAAGTTTGAGGCCAGGCTAGGATACATGGTGAGACTTTGTCTTGAAAAAAATTATTTATATATTGTTTAAGTAAAGTCAATATGAATGCATTATAAAACATTAAACAATATAGAAAAGCAAAGACAAAAGTAAAAATCACCCAGATTCATCATCCTGGGGGACTTTCCATACATTCCCAAGCATTTATTTATACATACTGTATGGGCACAGGTTAATCTTACAAGTCAAGTGTGCAGACCAACAGCATTAACACCACCAGGAAAGTTGTTAACAACAGATTCAGGATTTCAGGCCTCACCCCATCCTGTTGAGTATAAATCTATGTTAGTATATGAACATATGAGAAGAATTGGTTTCCTAGAACTATAAACATACTC
This sequence comes from Pedetes capensis, assembly GCA_007922755.1. NCBI lineage: Eukaryota > Metazoa > Chordata > Mammalia > Rodentia > Pedetidae > Pedetes > Pedetes capensis. Next base: position 3,639 of record VMDO01032816.1, read on the forward strand.
TACCCTTTGTTCTGTAACCTTCCTTTTTTACACAGCAAGGTATTGTAAACATCTATTATTGACAATAAATATAGACCTATAGGATCTTTCCTAATATATGTTATTTCTTTTTGTACCATAATTGATTTAATCAGTTCCTTTTATGATTATTTCTATTTTCCCTTTTCTTCATTATTGCAAACAATGCTGACATAAGAATACTTCAGGATGCATTATTCTATTTTGTCATCATTATTTTGGGGTTTAAGAAATCAAATGATGTATACACTTATCATTTTGGTACATAATGCCAGAACACCAGCATGCATGCTTACTGACTTTGCATAGGAATACTGGTTTCCTCTCGACCTTTGAAAACACTGGAGTTTTTCTAATAATTTTAACCTTGATTATTTGATGCTGGTAAATGACAATTCATTGATTTTTTCCCCCTTCTGCATTCTTCTAAAAATGGGAAAAAAAATTAAAATAAAAATATCTTTTAATACAGTGATTGGCCATCTGTATTTCTCCCTTTGTGAACTATATAAAGATATTTGGTTGTTACATTTAAAGAAGAATCCATAGAATTACAGAGATTAGAAATATAGTTTCATCACAATAAAAAGACAAGAGGACAGAAAAAAGAATGAAAGAAGAAGGAAATGTGCCATAAAAAAGGATAATCAAAAGATTAGTTTGTGTGTTTATTTATAGGCACTGGTTACAGCAATCCAGTGATTAGGCAAATTAATGCAGCTGTGTATGATCACAGTGCTGGGATCAGCCCCCACATCCTTTTCAAATGATGCCACCTGTCATTTAAGTATTTTGCACTTGTCTTTTATATTACATACATTTTGTGATGATTTTCATTTTTAAAACATCCTCAGTTAACTCTTTGAAGGCTCTCAAGACATGGGTCCCTCTCTGTCTCTCTTCTACAGACAGGAAGAGGGCAAACTAACCACACTGCCAGGCAGGCAGTGTCCATAGCACATTTGCCTCTGAAGGGAACCACCCCTTTCCAAATGTGCACATCTTAGGAAAGAGGACCCTTGTGTCCTTCCACTGGGATGAAACTGGTTCCTTGCTCAAAACCAGTTGGCAGATATAGGAGTCAGATTCTGTGCTCTGGCTTGACTTCAGCAGGGTACACAGACTGTGCCCCCTTCCACGGGGTCACAGCTCTTCTATGCCCTGGGCTACTTCAGGCCTGTGCTGTCATGGAGCCACCCACCATGGGCCCAACACCTGGCATGTGCACTCTGTCCACCTAAAGCGTGCCAGAGGTCTCCTCAAAGGGCTCCTGCAAATCTCCACCTGAAGTGATGCCAAGGGGGTGAAAACCCACCTTACCCACCTCTGGTGGTGGCATCCTCTGGTGGAGACAGCTCCATTCATGATTCGGAGACAGTCACCCTCATTTGGGGAGCATTACCTGTACACAGCAAGAGTATTGCACTGGGGGCTGAGGGAGGTGCCCAGAAGGGAGGGAGGGAGGAGTCAGGGAGAGGATGGGGAGAGACGGTTTCAGTCTCTCGGTTCTACTTTCTGACCTGTGGGATATGAGCAGGTTGAATGGATCTCACTCAACATGTCAGGAAGTCAGAACAAGCGGGCCCCATTATAAAGCCAAAGAAAGGAATTTTAGGACAAAAAGACAAGGGTGACCTTATCCTGCAGGTTCTGTGTAAACACAGGAAACAGACACACCTTGTGGACTGTGCAGGTTAAAACATATCAGCAGCTGCTCGGATGGGACTGTTATGCACCACGGATCCTCACAGGTTTTAAAGGGATGAGCGAGTCTGGGACACATCTCAAAAAAATGGGTCAAAGTCAAGGCAGCACATCACTGTCATGTCATAAAATGCTCTCGCAGCTACTGTCAGACACAGAGTGTGTAACGGAGGGGGGTGAGGTGCTGGGTCTGTCACAGTTGAGGACCTCAATATTTGGACAGGGAATGAAAAGGAGAGAGAGAAAATGGAGACCTTCAAACAGAAGAAAAGCAAAGCAAAAGTGAACATACACAAAAAGCTATGTCAAGGGTCAACCAGAGTGAGTGACTACGTTTTAAGTGTGTGGATAAACTTCAACTAAATATTCAATATCACAGGAGCGAAATGTAGAAAATTAAGAAGTATCTCTCTCAAGTTGGTGTTTGACACGTGTTATGTTTCTTTGTTCCTTGCTCCTTGGAGAAATAGCTTCTTCAATAACATAAGGACAAAAGTAGGGTGGACCACAAATTCTGGTACCAATTCCAAAACAGCAAGAAGTGGCTAAATGCCCAGTGCCATAGGAAAATGCATAATTCAGTGTACTGTTGTTATTAGGTGACTTTGACTCATGTCTGTCAAAGAGCGACCCTCATAGGGTTTTCAATGGCTGATTGTTTCCAGACAGCTTCGGGAGTGGATTGCCACGTCCTTCTCCCATTTTGTGGTGCTAGGGATTAAACTCAGGTCCTCAGAGAGTGCAGAGCAGCACTCTAGCAACTGGCTAAATCCCAGCCCAATTCAGTGCATTCGTCATCTCTAGTTTCCCTGAAAATCTAACAGCCAAATGGTCAAGAGAAGAGATAATACTGCAGAAAGATAAGAAACTGAATTGGCAGCAACTTTCTGCTCCTCATCCTTTAGCCAGGGTCATCTGTAAGGGAGGAAGTACCCCCTGCTTCGCCCCCCCTCACAGGGGGACAGCAAGCTGTTGACAAGTCCTACCCAACAAAGAGTTGTTCACACTGCAAAAGTGTTTACTGCTCGCAAGTGACGCTCAAAATTAATTCACAGCAGCAACACCAGCAGAAAGCTTTGACAGACTGTCTTATGTGTTGACACAGTTATAAGTTGCTAGATAAAAAAAGTAACATGCTTTCCCTCTTTTTCAGCCCATAACCACTATAGCTGCTCCAAAGAGAGAACATGAAATGTGTCTGAGACTGTAAGCCACCCTGTAGAAGGGTATTTCTGGTTCTGGGGTTCACGGCTTTAAGCATGAAAAGCACATGGATCTTTTAAGGTGAGGAAGGCCAAAAGTGCCACTTTCTGGGGTCATAGTGACTGTTTTTCCTTCAAGAACACTCCTCCCTGAGGCACTTTTGAAGGAGTAGGAAGAGGGATAAAGCTGTTTATTAAACCCCTTCAGCAGAGACAGTGCCAGAGTAACAGCTTTTCTAAGACACAAATAATTCATTACCCTTTCCTTTTAAAAATAGTGATCCTTTACTGACAGTAGCTTTGGAGAAGCTGAGGAGATATGACTTGCTGGCTCAGAATGATTTACAGTTTAAAAAAAAAAAAAACAAGAAACAAAAACAAAAAAAACCAGAAAGAATGCAAATAATTACAGTAAAAAAGGAAGCCAGGTGGGATAGCAAATATTTGGCCTTATCTCGAGATGTTTTACAGCTTCTTTGGCTCAGCTCAGTTGTTTGCTGTGCAGTGGAGGTGCTGGGTTTCAACAGATCCTGTTGAGTAGCAGCGTCCTCTTGGGGAGGAGTCACAGGCCTTGGAAAATAAAGACTTCTATTAAATACACTAACTGCACTTCCTGATCAGAAGTTGCCACTCACGTAAAACTGGGCAGTACCAGAGCTTTCCTGAGCTGTTTATGAGTGAAAGTAAGGTTTGGAAAGAGCGGACTCCAAGGAAAACGAACCAGGCACTTGGCTGACATCCAATGGATTCTTTCCAGGTGCCCCCATGTCTGCCCCTCCTAGCCATGGTCCACAGGTGCCAAAAGGGCTCTTCTGGCTTTGCCCATCACACTGGCCTGGCCCATGCTTATCATTCCTGTCAGTATCAAGTTCTCCTTTCTTTTGGTGTTGGGAAGAAAGAGGAAGAAAGATTGATATCAAGACAAGAATAACTGAGTGACTTAAGGTGTGGTCACAGGCTTTGGAGACTTGTTAGAGTGCACCTTGAGTTGGTGGGATTCTTGCTGGTGTGATGAGATGCAATCAGAAATCTTATCCAAGCAAAAGGAAGTCTGCTTTATCTGGATAGTTCCAAACACAGTAACCAAATGGAATCTGCAAGCAGCAAGGGAGTCACTTGAACCAAGAAAGCCACATGGCAGGAGCCACTGATCCTGCTCAGTGATGGAAAGGCTCATACATCAACTAACATCATTTGAGCATTTCCTCTGTGCCAGGCATTGCACCACACGCTTTTACAAATGTGCCCTGATACAATACTCATGACAGCCTTCAAAGTGGGTACTTTTACCCCCATTTACCAAAGAGGAAACTGATGGTGGAGCAAAGGCAGGCTCCATATGACATGGTAAAACAAAGGAGCTTGAATTAGGAAGGAATGGAGTCTTTGCCATAGAAAGGTCTGGAGAAGCACAGAAACAACAAAGGAGACTGTTAGATGGTCCCAGGTGAGAAGGACTGATCAGGACACAGCTCCAGACTCAGTTTCCCATGGGGGAGTATGGCGCCTGTATCCAAAGAGGTAAGCAGGACAGCACTGGCCATCAGACTGGCAGTTCCACTGGGCAAGCCCACAGAGGGGTTCAACAATGGGGAAGGGACTCTAATGCTCCATGTCGCAGAGATCTTTTACCCAACACCATCTTATGTGAGACTGAGCTACCTCGGGGGCCTGAAAAGAAAGAATTATCACCCGTAGAGAGCCTGGGGGTGACCTGCTATGGCCCAAGCATGCTACCAACCTGCAGCAGGCAGCTGCAGTAAGCGGGGAGAAAGGGCACTGACATGCTGACAGGTTTAGGCAGCAAGAGACTTGGGAAGGTTGCTCAGAAGCAAGCCCCACCTGTTGGAAAGAGGAGGTGACTCTATCTCCTGAGGGGGAACTGAGAAGACTGTCAACTGAGCTGTGGTCAGATACAAAGGCTCCAGACTCAACTGACCACCACCACCACCTAACAGACTCTAACATTAGAAGCCTCACAAGCAAGATCTTCCTGTACTTTTCCTTCTTCTTAAAAAATCTTTCTTCCTGCTGTGCGGGGATAATTGCTGTGCCATGGTGCAGTGTCCTCAGCCATTTTCTTATTTTTGCTTGGAGACAATGTCACTTTGAATTGCACAAGCTGCCTCTGGCCTGGGGTACAACCTCCTCCTGCCTCAGTTCCCAGAAATGCTGAAATTTCTGAGGAGGAAGTTGGTGTTCATCTCTCTCAATATATATATTCCATCTTTCTTTGTTAATTTTCATTTCCTCATTTCCACTTTTTCTAATTTTTTTAAAAAAATCTTTTTTAGTGTGTTTTCTTTTTCAGCTTGCCTGCCTTTTTCTGTACTTCACTTTTTCTATTATACTTTAAATCTTTTAGGCTTACTATTTCTTATTGTTGTTGTTGTTAGCTGCCATCGAGTCAGTGTCCGACTCATAGCGACCCTCTGTACAACAGGGGAAACACTATTGTCAGTGCTTCTCTGCTGTTCATAGGGTTTAATGGCAGATTGATTTTTGGGAGTGGGTTGTCAGGTCCTTCTCCCAAACTATTTCTTATTACTCTGCTTATATTTACCAATTTTGTTTATATGTCTTTTTCTTTATTGTGCAATCATTTCTTTTTATCTTTAGCTCCTTTCCCTCTTCTTAACATTCATTTCCTTTCTAGATCTTTTTCCTTTTTTTTTCTTGACAATTGAGGCATCCTCTTATCTCCACTTTCTACCACTTCTTACTTTAGGGAAATACTATTTATACCTTCATCCTAAGTGCTTTGTAACCTCATATTGTTATTCTTATTAGGTGCTGTAGAGTGGGTGTCCAACCCATAGCAATCCTATGTAAAACAGGCAAAACAGTACTGTTACTGCTTCTGTGCTATTCATAGGGTTTTTAATGGCTGATTGTCTTGGGGAGTGGGTTGCCAGGTCCTTCTCCCAAACCTATAGCACCTGATGTTCCCAGGTAGTCTCCTATCCAAGTACTAACCAGGCTGGACCCTGCTTAGCTTCCGAGATCTGATGGGATCGGATGCCACAGGGCTGTGGCTGCAGGCTTATAACCTCACAGCTTACTCAATGTTATTATTGCCATTCTCTGTTCTCTGGGCACTGGTGGTGCAGCAGTGGGCAATAAGTGATTTTGAGAGTGCTTCTATTTCTGGTTTAGTTGGGTATTATAGTGGTTTGTCTTCCTCTCTAGGGGTGGCCCTGGAGAGTGTAATCTCAAGATGAAGATGCTCACTAAAAAGACCCCCAATAGGAACTGATACAATAGGAACAATACAATAGGAATTGATATCCACTCCTAAAGAAGCACAAATCACAAATCAGAAACACAAGAAACATGAAAAAACAAGGCAACATATCTCCTCCAAAAGACCATGATTCTTAAATCCCTGAATCCAGAGATAATGAAACAGTTGAAATGTCAAAGTATTTAAAAGTTTACTTGTAAAAACAGTCAATGATATCAAAGAGGAAACAAACAAGCAAATAAATGAAGTAAGGAAATCAATACAGGTAGGACCTAGGTCAGACAGTCACCAATGTAGAAGACAAAGCCATTAAAATGGATGAGAAAGTCAGCAAGGAAATTAAGATTTTGGGAAAAAACCCAAATATAAATGTTGGAAGTGAAGAACTAAATAAACCAAATAAAAAAAATTCAGTGGAAAGCATTACCAGTAGACTAGATGAAGCAGAAGATAGAATATTAGGGAAGGAAGATGAGGCTGAGGAAATACTACATTCAGATATCAAAAAAAAAAAAAAAAAAAAAAAAAAAAAAAAAAAAAAAAAAAAAAAAAAAAAAAAAAAAAAAAAAAAAAAAAAAAAAAAAAAAAAAAAAAAAAAAAAAAAAAAAAAAAAAAAAAAAAAAAAAGAAAGAAAGAAAGAAAAAAGAAAAGAAAAAGAAAAAGAAAAAGAGAAATCAAAAGAACATGACCATAATTTTCAAGAACTTTAGGACATGATCAAGAGACTAAATCTAAGAATCCATGGGGTAGAGGAAGGAGTTAAGATAACAACTAAAGGTATAGAAAACTTATTCAGTGAAATTATAGCAGGCAATTTCACAAATCTGGAGGAAGAAACATACATCCAACCACAAGAGACAGCTAGAAAATACCAAATAAGCATGACTAGAAAAGAACTTCCCCATGATACATAAAATTAAAATGCCAAGGTTATAGAACAAAGAAACAACATTAAAAGGTGCAAGAGAAAAAGATCAACTCACAAAGGAAACTCCATTGGAATTACATCAGACCTTTTAGCACAAACCCTAAATTCTAGGAAAGGATGGAAAGATGTGTTTTAAGGCCTAAGAATAAATAATTGCCAATCAAGATTATATCCAGAAAAGTTTTCATTTAAAATTGATGGGGAAATAAAGACATTGCAAAACAAGCACACCCTAAAGGAATACGTGACCACCAAGCCAACACTGCAGAAGATATTGAAAAGAATCCTACACACACAGGAGGAAGAAAGACAATCTTCACCATGAAAGCACAGGAAAGAATAAACTGCATGGGAGGAACAGAAAAACTAAAGAAAACTAGGAAAGAATCAGTCATGTCTAGCTAAATAGACCAAGAAACCCAGACTATAAATACGGGAGAAAGAAAAGAATGAACAGCATATGAACCAACTGGGAAAATACCCAACACAACAACCAGCAAACCTCTCTCAATAATAACATATAAATAGTCTTAACTCTCCAATTGGGCTGGGAGTTAGCTCAGTTGGTAGAGCACTGCTCTGTAGTCTCTGAGGTCCCAGGTTTGATTCCCAGCACCACAAAAATGGGAGAAGGATGTGGCAATCCACTCCTGAGGCAATCCCGAAACAATCAGCCATTGAAAACCCCATGAGGGTCACTTTGAGTCGGACAACAACAAGAACAACTCTTCAATTAAAAGACATAGATTAGTTAACTGAATTAAAAAACAAGATCCAACAGTTTTCTATCTGCAAGAAACATATCTCACTGGCAAGGACACCTACAGACTGAAAATAAGAGGATGGAAATTGATATACCAAGAAACTGGAAGCCATTAAGAGGAGGAGTAGCCAAGAACATTAAAAACAAAATACTACTGGACTTAAAGGGACAGACAGGTCCAGATACAATAATAGTGCATGACGTCAATACCGCACTTTCATCAATAAATATAATATTCAGACAAAATATTAACAAAGAAATTTCAGAATTAAACATTATAACAGATCAAATGGGTTTAATAGACATATACAGAATATTCCACCCCAAAACTTCAGAATATACATTTCTCTCAGCAGTCCATGGTACTTTCTCTAAAATAGATCACATTTTAAGCCATAAATCAAGTCTTAATAAATACAGAAACATCACAATAATTTCATACATCTTACCAGACCATAATGGGATAAAACTAGAAATGAACAGCAAGAGAAATTATAGAAATGATACAAGTATGTGGAGAATGAACAATACACTCTTAAATGACCAATGGGTACTTGGAGAAATCAGAGAGGAAATTTAAAAAAGTTTAGAATCAAATGAAAAGGAAAATACAACCTAATAGAAACTTTGGGATACAGCAAAGGCAGTTTTAAGAGGGAAGTTTATAGCAATGAGTACCTACATTAGAAAAATTAGATTGAGCTCAGATAACTTAATGATGCCTCTCAAACTCTTAGAAAAAGAAAAACAAGCAAAAACCAAAACCAACAGATAGAAAGAAATAATAAACATCAGAGCAGAAATTAATGAAATGGAAACTAAGGGAACAATTAAAAGAATGATGAAATAAAGATCTGATTCTTTGAAAAGATAAACAAGATCAACAAACCCTCAGCAAAACTAATCAAAGGAAAGAGAGAGAAGACCCAAATTAAGAAAACTAGAGATGAAAAAGGGAACATCACAATAGATGTCAACAAAATCTAAAGAATCATGAGGGAATACTTTGAAAAATTATATTCTGAAAAACTGGAAAACTTAGACAAGATGGACAAATTCTTACACACATATGATCTGCCAAAATCAGGTAAAGAGGATATAAGTAATTTAAACAGACTTATAATGAGCAGTGAGATCAAAGCAGTAATTGTTAGGTGCCCTCGAGTTGCTATCTGACTCATAGTGACCCTACATACAACAGGCGAAAACACTATTATTTGAGGTCAGTACTTCTCTGCTATTCATAGGGTTTTCAATGGCGGACTGAGTTTTGGGAGTCGGTTGCTGGGTCCTTACCCCAAGCCTACAGTACCTGGCAGTCTCCCATCTAAGTACTAACCAGGCCGGACCCTGCTTAGCTTCCGAGATCTGACGGGATCAGACGCCACAGGGCTACGGCTGCAGGCTAAAGCAGTAATAGTCTCTCAAGAAAGAAAAGCCCAGGACTGGATGGATTCACTGCTGGATTCTACAAGACTTTTAAGGAAAAATTAACACTAAGGCTCCTCAAATTATTCTACAAAATACAAATGGGTGAATACCACTACACTCATTCTATAAAACCAGTATTGCCCTATAGCAAAACCGGGTAGGATACATCACAAAAGAAAAATTGCAGACCAATTTCCCTGATTAACCTAGATGCAAAAATTCTTAATGAAATACTTGCAAATTGACTTCAACAACACATTGAAAAGATCACACTATGATCAAGTGTGTTTCATTCCAAGGATGTAAGGCTGGTTCAACATACGTAAAACAATACATATAACGTAGCATATAGACTCAGAAACAGAAACCACATGATCCTATCAATAGATTCAGAAAAAGCCTTCAGCAAAGTTCAACATCCTTTTATGATAAAGATTTTGAAGAAACTAGGAATTGAAAGAACATACCTCAACATAATAAGGGCAATGTATGAAAACCCATAGCCAACATGATACTAAATGGGGAAAAACTGAAAGCATGTCCCCTAAAATCAGTAGTAAGACAAGGGGGTCCACTGTCTCCACTGCTATTCAATGTAGTAATTGAACTACTACTAGCCCCAATAAGACAAGAGAAAGAAATAAAAGGGATCCAAATAGAAAAGGAAGAAGTCAAATTATTTCTATTTGTAGACAACATGATTACATATTAAAAGACCCTAAAGACTCCACTAGAAAACTCTTAGAACTGATTAACACTTTCAGCAAAGTAGCAGGATACAAAATCAACATACAAAAATAAGTAGCTTTTCTTTATATCAACAAAAGCCAGGTGGAGGAAGAAACCAGGAAAACAATCTCATTCACAGTAGCTTCAAAACAAATGAAATACCTGGGAATAAACATAACCAAGGAGGTGAAAGATCCCTACAATGAAAATTTTAACATCTGATCCCATCAGGTCTCAGAAGCTAAGCAGTGTTGGATCTGGTTAGTACTTTGATGGGAGACTGCCTGGGAACATCAGGTGCTGTAGGCTTGGGAGAAAGACTCAGCAGCCCACTCCCCTGAAATAATCAGCCATTGAAAACCCTATGAATAGCAGAGAAGCACCAACAATAGTGTTCCTCTTGGTGTACACAGAGTCACTATGAGTTGGGACACTGACTCGATGGCACCTAACAACAAACAACAACAAAGAAAGATTGAAGAAGACACAAGAAAGTGGAAAGATCTCCCATGCTTATGGACTGGAAGAACTGATATTGTGAAATGGCCATATTACTGAAAGTAATCTACAGATTTACTGCAATTCCCATCAAAATACCAATGACACTCTTCACAGAAATATAGAAAACAATCCTAAAATTCATATGGAAGCACACACATACAAAAACCCTAGATCACTAAAATGATCCTAAGCAGAAAGAACAATGCAGGAAGCATCACAATTCCTGATTTCAAATTATACTACAAAGCTATAGTAATAAAAACTGCATGTTAGTGGCACAAAAACAGATATATAGACCAAGATAACAGAATAGAGGATCCAGAAATAAACCCATGCAGCTACAGCCACATGATATTTGACAAAGTTGCCAAAAATGTAAGTTGGAGAAAAGACACCCTCTTCAACAAATGGTGCTGAGAGAACTGGATATCCTCATGCAGAAGACTGAAACTAGATCCCTCTCTCTCACTTTGCACAAATATCAGGTCAAAATTGGTCAAGGACCTTAATGTCAAATCTGAAGCTTTGAAACTTTTAGAGGAAAACATAGGGAAAACATTTCAAGACATAGGCATGGGAAAGGATTTTCTGAGTAGGACCCCAAAAGCACAGGAAACAATAGCAAGAATTTACAAATGGGATTGCATGAAATTAAAAAGGTTTTGCACAGTCAAGGACACAGCCTACAGAATGGGAGAAAATCTTTGTCAACTATGTATCAGACAAGGGGTTAATATCTAGAATATATAAAGAACTCAAAAAATTAAGCATCAGAAAAGTAAAGTATCCAATCAAAAAATGGGCAAAAGAACTGAACAGAGACTTCTCAAAAGAAGAAATACAAATGGCCAACAATCACATGAAAAAGTGTTTGACACCCTTAGCCATCAGGGAAATCCAAATCAAAACTACACTGAGATACCATTTCACCCCAGTCAGAATGGTTACCATCAATAAAACAAACAACAACAAATGCTGCTGAAGATGCAGGGAGAAAGGAATCCTTATACACTGCTGGTGGAAATGCAGATAGGTGCAGCCACTATGGAAATCAGTATGGAAGTTCTGCAAAAATTAAAAATAAAATTGCCATATGACCTGGCTATCCCACTCCTAGGTAAATATTCAAAGGAATACAAGTCAATATATCACAGAGCTACCTGCTCATCCATGTTTCTTGCAGTGTTATTCACAATAGTCAAGATATGGAATCAACCTAGGCATCCATCAACAGATGAGTGGATAAGGAAATTGTGGTATATATACACCACACAGTTTTATTCAGCAATAAAGAAGGACAAAATTACAACATTTGCTAGAAAATGGCAATCATCATTTTAAATGAAATAAGCCAGATCCAGAAAGATATACATTGGATGTTTTCTCTCAAATGTGGATACTGCTGTTGTTGTTAGATGCTGTCGAGTCGTGTCTGACTTATAGCAACCCTCATAGGGTTTTCAATGGCTGATTGTTTCAGGACTGCCACATCCTTCTCCCATTTTTGTGGTGCTGGGATCGAACCCAGGTCCTCGGAGAGTACGGAGCAGCACTCTACCAACTGACTTAAACCCCAGTGCATGTGTATGTTAGACTTCAATACATGTTCATTACTAAAACATGTAAGTCATGGAAGTAGAAGGGGCCCGAGTAGGGAAAGATAATGGACTACTGAAAAGGAAGAGAGGGCAAGATGAAAGGGTAATGGGAGAAATGAAAGGAAATATCACATGCTGCCCTTACAGCAAAATCATGATATACATATATAGATAGGTTGGCTCACAAAAAAGACATCCAAGTAGAAGGGAGACCATTGGTGGCGAGGGAACAGATGGTGGAGAAGGGTCCTGAGAGGGTAAGAGGAAGTGAACATGAGCAATGTACAATGAAATGCATGTATGGAAATGTCATAATGAAACCCACTAAGTTATACATTAAAAATTACCAATAAAAAATGAAGTGGAAACTGAGGCTTAAAGACAGATAACCTGCTTATGGCTCCAACTGCTAACAAAAATGGCAGAACTGGAATTGGAAGTCAACAGAGTCTGCAGCCAGCAGCCTTCTGCCCACTTTCAGTGGTCTCATTCCAACAGAAACCATCCGTGGTAAACAGCCAGGACAGGTTGGCACCACAATTTACTGCAGCAGATTACTAAGGGAACCAGAGGACACACTGCAGATGCAGAAGGTTTTCTCACACAAATGTGAAGCAGAAAGAAGAGCACAGAATTTGAAGGCTGACAGGTCTAATTAAAATCCTGGCCCTGTTGTTTGCTTTGCTTTATGACTTGGGGTAAATCTCTGAACTTCTAGTTTTCTATAAAATTAATCTGATATTCTCTGGCACACTGAGTAGTTTGTGAGGATTAACTAGGGTAAGGTACATGAAAAGTGCTTTGGGCAGCACAAACTGATAGATTATGTTATTACTGCTAATATGGCCTTTTAATGAGAAGAGTCATTCCTGAGAAAAGACTGAATTTCACATATTTACCAACCAACTTCAACTGAAAAACCTGGGAGCAGGTTCTCAGAAGGACTATTGGGGTAAAGGGAGGAGGAGCAGGTTACTAGGTGCATTTACCAGTAACAAGAAGATAAATTGCGTATCATGTGGATGATGAATGCTAACTTTCAATGAATTCAGAAATTCTATGCTCCAGCCACTTAGAGATTTGCATGTCAGCTGTTGAAGCACAGAATAAGACATCATTTTATTTGCCTCATGCCTTTGCACACTACAGGTTGGGTTCAAAAGAATGGGTCACTGTGATGTTCTCTTCATTTTGTAGAAATTCCTAAATGCAGCAGCTTCACCCAAAGTAGTTTAAAGACACCAGTCTGTTGAGACCCAGAGTAGCCGTCAGACCACTAAGTTTCCTTCCTTTAATGGCCTGAATCTCAGCAAATACTTTCGAGGGGATAGATGAGCTCCAGAAGGACAGGCTGTGGCTATCAATCTACTCTTTTTCTACATATGAGCTCACCCCTCATTTATGGCCATTTTTGGGAGGGTTGAATTAAAGTTTAAGCATTGTGTCATTATAAACAAACAATCACATGTAGCATGACTGGGTGGAAAATACAGCATTTCACTTTTGTGCTGTTGGTTCCACTAGAAGAACAGGGAACCCAAGTGATGATGTCAGTGGGCCAGCTGCCACAGAAAAAAAAAAAAGACTGCCAAGTTCGCTAATAACTAAAAAATTAAGCTCATTATTGCTATGCCAGCCAAAGAAAGTGATTGCTTTCCTAAATCAAATGGAAAGAGCTTCAGAGACTTCCTCCTTGGCACTACATGGTCATACCAGGAGGTCAAGAGGCCATTATCCTTGCTGAGGATGAACATAACTACCTCCAGCCTGGCTTCATTTAAATAACACAGCCAGCTAATACAAAGTAAATGAAAACACATGCTACTGTGAATCAGGGAGCAGTAAAAATGGATGCAAAAGAGTGGTAGGCAGTAAAGGAGGAAGACACCTAAATCCTAGACACTTCACTCCGTCAAAGAAGGTACATGTGTTCTTCTGTCAAGTAGTCTTGACTTCCACTGGCAAGCAATGGATGGGCAGGTACATGTAGTGTTATGTCTGTTAACTGTGTTGGTCTTTGTCTATTTTTCCCTATGGCAGGACATCAACCTTCCAGGATACTTCAGAGCTGGTCACAATCCCCAAACAGTGACTTCCACATCTAATTTAGGCATCAGAATAAGCCTGGGTTGCACACCAGCCACACTGCCCACCTTCCTATGTCCACCAGTTATTCTTGTAGGCTCCCAGAATTGCAGCTTCCAGGGTCTTCCCTGACGTCTGTGTCTGGAAGCCACCAATATTCACACTCAGTTTTCCCCAAAGTCCTACCAATTACTCCTTTCATATGAGCCCAGATTCCATCTCTAAATCTTCATTTCCACAGTCACCACTTCTGGGCAGGTTCCTCCTCCCATCCCACCCATGGCTGCACTATGGGTACAGATTGGTTGTGTCTCTGGTTTCTGCCCCCATCAATCTGTCAGGGACACTGCCATCAAGCCACTGTAAACGTGGTCCTAGGCTTACAAAAGCCTGCAGCCGTAGCCCTGTGGCATCAGATACCGTCAGATCTGGGAAGCTAAGCAGGGTCCGGCCTGGTTAGTACTTGAATGGGAGACCACCTGGGAACACCAGGTGCTGTAGGCTTGGGAGATGGACCCGGCAACCCCCTCCCACAAATCAATCCGCCATTGAAAGCCCTATGAACAGCAGAGAAGCACTGACAATAGTGTTTCCCCTGTTGGACAGAGGGTCGCTATGGGTCGGATACCGACTCAACGGCACCTAACAACAACAACAACAGTCTTACAAAGGGCAACTCAGAACTCAGCTTGTATTCACGACCCTCAGCTATGCACACTGCCTTTGCATCGCTCTTCTTCCTTCCATTCAGCCA
>VMDO01032817.1:0-18595 GCA_007922755.1 Pedetes capensis
TGCAAGTTCATGCTTGCAACATGCATTTTAAAAGTGTCATGATATTTGTTTAGTAAAGCATTAAAGGTCTTTCATTTCATTGAAGTTTTAACTTTATTTCCCTAATTTCTGAAATGTATTAATATATAACTCCTTACTTATGTAAATTTCTGAAAAATGATTGCCTGTGATAAATTGCCAACACCTCAAACAGTGCTTGATATGTAGTAAATAGTTAAGAAATATTTGTAGAATGAATGTGTAACTGAATGAAACTTACTTGGAAACTTCTAGATTTCCTAAGAGATTTCCAGCATTTAATGATTCTTTGTTATTATTTTTTAAATGTCACTTATTAGCATATTATATATATATATATATATATATATATATATATATATATATATATACATATTTAAGCATCCGAAGTCTGGAAATGCTTCTGTAATATGAATTGATTGCATCTGTAATTAGATTTAATAAAATGAATATTGTGATAAAAATATTGGAGAAGATGCCCCACAAGTTACTTAAAAGGACAAAGATAAAAGGACAGTTGTTAGGCAATGGAGATAAGTAGAAAGAAGATAAACTTTTCCAATTAAGTAGTGCTTTGTGGCTGACTTAAAAGAAAATATCCTCAGCCTGGCACAGTGGTGCACATCTGTAATCCCAGAGACTCGAGAGATGGAGGCAGGAGGATTGCAAGTTCAAGACCAGAGGCAGTGTGTGCAACTTAGCAAGACCCTGTCCCATGATAAAAAATAAAAATTGGTCTAGGGGTGCAGCTCAGTGGCGGAGCATTTGCAAAGTACGTATGAAACACTGGGATCAGCTGATCTTTGGTATCAAAAAAAAAGAAAAGAAAAGAAAAAGAAAAGAAAAGAAAAAAAACCCTCTAGTTTGTCAGGTCTGGAGAATGGTACCAGAAAGCGAAAGCACAGGTTAAATAAGTCGCTTTGTGGTCATGATCAATTTGTATTTGTATATCAGTGGGCTTGAAAAGGAAGTCTGTGTGTAGTGTCAATGATAGGAAGTAGCAAGTACTTCAGGAACATTATCTCTGGGTTTTGATAGGATCATTGAGTGTTGCCCCTTCACAGGGTCAGGGGTTATCAGGATAATTGCACATATCCTGCAGTTAGCCAGTTTTGAATGAACTTGACTCTGCACTTTGTTGTAGACAAAGGAATTAAATATCTATAATACTGTGCTTACTCCATGAATGGCCTGGTAAACACATAAATGCTATCTGTGGTTGGCACACGAGAACAGAAACAGTCCTAGAAAAGCACCATCTTATTAATGTATCCTATGTGAGAACAAGCTGGAGACACGGGATTCTAGTCTTGTTCCAGTAAATTTCCCCAGTGTCAAGCCTGTAGGGTGCTAGTGCTGGACTAGTAGAGCCAATCATCTGATAATGGATGAAGATACTGAACCAGAGTCTTAAGTCAGATTCCTTAGAAACAGAACTGAGGTGAAATTGAAGCACAAGCAGTAGTATTTGGGGTGGGGGTAACCCTAGGAAACACAGGAATGGGGGAGAGACAGGGAAGGGAAGGTATCATGAAGTTACCACTGTGGATTGATGACTAGAGCTCAGTCCCACTAGGGAATTATGAGAGTCAGTATAGTGAATGCACCCCTTAAAGAAAACTAGCTGGGTAAAAATTAAAACAATGAAGAGAAATTTTACTTAAAAAAACTATTAATAAATAGAGGAAAACAGACCTTAAAATACAACTGGGCTTATTTCTAGAGATATCATGGGCAAGTGCCAATTTGTAACCAAGGAATAGGATGGGACCAGTAGATGGAAAATTACTAAGAGATATCAAAGGTAAAGGTAGGGGGATTTTGGCTCAACAGATATGGCAGAATTCTTGTTGAAGATGGGCCTGTGTGTTCAGATACCAAGGTGGAAGATGAGGAATTTGATCAGACATCAAGGGTTGTCAGAAATAGAGGGCAAGTATTCTCCCTTAGCTGATTTAGCAGGATTCTTACTAAAATTGCATTCCAGAAGGAAAGATATGAATCCCAGGTTTGAAGTCTAATAAAAAAAGAAAGAAAAGCCCACAGGAGCCTGACTAAAGTTTGATTAAAAAGAGTCTTGGCCACACCTCATAGTTCTCTTTTCTCCTGGACAAGGGGACTGAGACATCTAGACACCAATCCCACCTGTTATTGGTTGATGATTGCTTCCCAGGACATTGATCTTCTGGTTCTTGCAGCTGGATTGAGTGGGTAGAGGGAGTTTTGGCTGCCAAAGGAAATCTTTGGCAGTTGGAAGACTCAGAGCTTGTGCACAAACCACACAACTGTTCAAAGTGGCTTTGCTGAACCCTGTCTGTACTCCTCAAGGTTATCCCACTGTGTCCCCCAAATTTATCTCCTCTCCTTTCTTCATGAGCATCGTGCCTCCAGTCAAATGTTAAAGTGTTTAGACCTCATGCCCATGAAAACTAATCCAGCTTATCCTTTCCCCTTTATTTTACCTTTGTCACAGTTAACACAGCACAGTGATGTAATGGAAAAGACAGTTAGCTAAATAGATGGCTCTGTGGTGAACAAGGTGCTTCTTTCCAATGCCAGGTCCATAACCTTAAACCCAAGGCAGTTCTTCCATTCCCAGAGCAGGAGAAGCATCTAGGGTTGGTACGTGTTCCTGCAGTCATTCTGCTAATGTCCTGCAGGTCATCCTGCAGAGATCAATTCCAGAGTTAGGAGGATGATTCAGTGCAAACAACCATTGATTTCCTAGCCGTGGCAGCAGAAACTGTCAATGAGGTGCCCGTGGGGCAAGGGTTGATTTGCAACCCACTCTTTTTCCTGCTCACCCTCAATTTGTAAAGGCTCCAGATAGTATATGATGACTTTTAGTCACTATGATCTGGGTTGGGCTTGGGTCATTGACTTGATTTCCACGTCGGTCACCTAATATTCCAGTGTAACCACTGTGCATATTTATGGCAGACTTTATATCCTGAGCAATCCCAGCACCTGAAGATTTAGCACCTCGGCTCTAAGGAGTTTTTCCATGATATATGTTACAAGAGAAACACATGGCAGGCTCTGAGTAGGAAGGGAGGGGACTTGGTTTTCCACTTATCTATCACGGCAGTGTCCGGCAGGTCACCTCACACCCTGGAAAGCCGATCAGTCTCTTGCAGAGGAAATGTTATATGACACTGTGACTGTAAATCACACCATCTTGAAAGCTGACTTGTAATTCTCCAGGGGCATTGTAGAGCAGCACTGTAATTCTTATGGACATGGGAGGGGTTTTCACTGTCTGCATCAAAGTCAGTCTGGGCTTTTCCAAAACAGTAAAGAGGCAGGAAGGCTGAGCCAGTCAGAGCAGTGCATGACTAGGGATCTTCCCTGTCACTCCACACCCTGAAGTGGTGGGACTCCTACTAATTGCCCCACTTGTATTCCCTGCCCAGTTATCCCATTGCACTGATGAGGTGGGGCTCCCACTCTTTGCCCCATTTATGTACACTGAACACCAATGCCCACACACTAATGATGTTACAATAACCCTGGCTGCTCTATTCACATTCCCAGTCCAGGTTCATCATGACCATGATGGGGTAGAGGTCTTGCTCTCTGCTCTGTTTACTCTCTCGCATCACTTACACTATTACACAGAATGTTCTGCAGTCCTCTTGTTTGCTGCATCCACTCTGCTCTTCAGAAGCACCATTATAATGATGGAAAAGGGCTCCGGCTCTTTTCATTGTTTCTATACATGCATCATGAGAGCACTACACTGATGGTGTGGGAGTATTCTGTTAGCAATATCTCTCTGGTCTCTCTAGCAAGTTATGTTGTAGAGATGCAGACACAGATGTCTTTCTTTTCACCCCATTCACACTCTTCCATGAATAATATGAAGAGGGTTTTCTTTGCCCTCTTCTCTATCCACTTTCTGTTTTTAAGTCACATTGGTGATACAAGATCTTACTCTTTGTCTCTTCATACTGCATCCCCATTTATGCAGTGCACTGATTACGCATTTGTCTCCATTTTGCCATTTTTCACATTCCTCCTCCACTTACACAGCCTCACAGTGCATACTTCATATTCCATTCCCATTCCAACACTACAGCTGTGGTCTAAAGATGCGCCTAATTGTCCTCTTTACATCTCTGCCCATTTGCATTCATGCACTTATATTTTGGGGTTTCTGTTATGTTCCCATCTCATGTCACCTGTCCAATTAATCCTATCCATGGATGGTGTGGATTCCTTCCTTTACTGTATTCAGTTACATCAGTGTACTGACAAGAAAAGACTCCAACCCCAGGTCCTGTTCAACTCATCTGTGCAATTATTCCAGTTAGCTGATGTGCAGTTTTGTTTTCTCCTTTTATATCTCTTACAACTGAACTGATGATATGAGGCTGTTCCTGTTCATGTCATTCATTTCTCTTTTCCTGTTGTCATACCACCCTGCTGGTGTGAGGATGCTCCCCTATGTACTCTTCACATGCCACACTCAGTTACAGCATTGGCCTGAAAGCATGTGGTTCCTCCTGTGGGTCTCTGTTTTGCACTCTTGCCAGGTAGCCACTGTATTGAGGTGAGGTGCCTCTCTTCATTGCTTCATTCATATACACGCCAAGTTCCGCTATGGTACTGATCTGAACAGATCCTCCCAATTACTTCTTTCACGGCCTCTGCCAACTTTTTACCACTGCACTGATGATGCAGTGGTACTCTTCTGTACATCATTCATATCACCTTTTCATTTATAGGACTGGTAATGTGGGGATAAAATAGTCATGTAGGAGTGCTTTTCTTTGCCTTATTCACCTCCCTTGCCAAGGAAATCACTGTTCTTATGATGTGCTACTCCTTTCTTTACACCATTCACATGATCTTTCTAGTTATTCCACTTCACTTATGGTGTTGTTGCTGTTGTTAGATGTCATCAGGTTGGTGACCAACTCATAGCCACCCTATGTACAATAGACAAAACACTATTGTCATGTTTCTCTGCTATTCATAGGGCTTTCGATGACTGATTGTTTTTTGGGAGTGGGTTGCCAGGTCCTTCTCCCAAGTCTATAGCACCTGGTGTTCCCAGGCAGTCTCCCTTCCAAGTACTAACCAGGCCCGACCCTGCTAAGCTTCCGAGATCTGATGGGATCAAATGCCACAGTGGTATGGCTGCAGGCCACTGATGGTGTAAAGATATGCTTTTGTACACATCAAACACCATGTTCAGTTATACCACTGCCTAATGGTAAAAATCTCCTTCTATTTGGCTGATTAACTCTCCATTCAGATAATAGCTGCATTGATGGTGAGGGAGTTCTCCTCTTTGTTTGCTCATACCCCAGTTTTGAGGTACCCAGTCACAATGATGATGTGGAACTGCTCTTCCATGCATAGTTCAATTTCACTTTCCAGTTACATGGCTAAATTGATGGTGTGAGGATGCTCGTTTCTGTCCTCTTTCTATCTTATTCCAGTAGCAATAGTGAGAAATTATCTTACTCTTTGTCCATTCACATTCCCTGGCCAATTACTGTGTTGCATAAATGATGTGAAAAACTCCTCTTTAATCCACTCAAATTGCATGTCCAGTTACAACACTGAAATGATGGTGTAAGGAGCCTCCCCTTTGCTCATTCACAATTTTCACACAATTACACCACAACACTGATAATTTATGATTCCTTCTCTTTGTACCTTGCTCTTCCAGTTTCTGTTGACTCTGCTACTCTTCTGTGATGGAGAAGCCTAATCTGTTGTGACCATACCCATGCATAATGACACCACTTAAACTAATGGTGTGAGACTCCCCTTTGCCCCTTTTACATCACCCATCTGCTTAAACCACTTCTGAAGATGATGTGATATTGCCTACCATTCCTCGTGCCATTCATGTCTCCTTTCCTGTTATAGCACTGTACTGATGGTATGGGGATGCTTTTCTTTGCCCTGTTCACTTCCCTGACCTAGGTACAACACAGCATTAATCATGGGGAGGGGGTTTATATACCTCTTTGAACTATTTAGGTTCAATGTCCACTGTATCTATGTTTTGATGTTCATCTCTTGGCCTCTCCCACATGAATTGTCCAGTTATACTCCCATAAAGATGGTACAGGGCTCCTTTGCATTTCTGGGTTATCACCATCCCTATCCTGGTTCCACTATTACTGACTGTGGAAGGCTCCTCCTTTATACTTCATTCACATGTGCCCAACAGCATCTCTTTACTTATGGTATATGGCCCTTCTTATGGTGCAGTTTCTTCTTCATTGTCCCTTCATGTGTCTTCCTTAGTCCTCCACTGCTTTGATTGTATGAGGTTGCACTTTCTTTACTTTGTTATATCCCCATGTATAGTTACACCACTATTCTGAGGATAGGTGCTCCTCCTTTTGCTCTTTTTGACATAGGTTCATCACTACACTGATGAAGCAAGGGCTCCTTCTGTTTGCTGCCTTAACATAGGCTATCCACTTACACCACTCCTAATGATGTGTGGCTGCACCTTTCATGAATTTCATAACCTTTTTCAGGAATACCACTATACTGATTGGTGCAGATTCTTCCTATTTGCCATGTTTATTTCCTTGTTTAGGTAACTGCCATACTGATGGCATAGGCCTCTTTTTGCTTGAAAGTGTTTCTTCTATTATACCATTATACCACTGCATTCATGATGCAGAGCTACTCCTTTTTACACAGTTCTTGTCTCTTTTTCAGTTTGCCACCACAATAATAGTTTACCTTGTCCACCTCTCTTGTCCATTTCCATCACTGATCTAATGATGCTCAACTTCTCTGTTCCCCATTCTTATCCCCTTCACAAAACAAAAAGCAACAATGTTCTTTTTTCTTTCCTTCCTTCCTTCCTTCCTTCCTTCCTTCCTTCCTTCTTTCCCTCCTTCCTTCCATAAAATCATGGAGAGCATAGTTAAGGATTTATTGTTGTTGTTGTTGTGGTTGTTGTTGTTAGATTATTTAATATTCTAACTTGACAAAATTGAAAGTTTACAAACTTTCTGTATCTTCTTTCATATGTACAATATAAGGTTACACATGGTTTCTGTGGGAAGGATGGAGTTCATTAGTCCATTAAAAACTTTGAGTAATATCCACATTATGTACTTAAATTTTATTATAATTACAAAATTATGTTATATATCAGTAATTTATAATAAATTCACTAATGCTCTCAATATTGTCTTTGAAAAATGGCAAATTTATCAGAAGGATAGACCTTCCAAAAGAAAGATATGGAGAAGGCTGGGTGTGACAGCACATGTCTGTAATCCCAGCACTTGGGAGGCTGAGGCAAGTGCATTGTGAGTTCAAGTCTAGCCTGGGCTACATAGAAAGATCTTGTCCTCCAAAGAAGTGAAGAAAGATACAGAGAAAGATAATGAGAGCTCCAAGTTGGGTCCTATGCTGGGCATTGCCTGAAGGAAATAGTAAGGCACAAGCTTTGGGGAAGGAAGTGGAGATAAAATGGGGAATGAGAAAATAGGCCCTTAAGACTGTGGGGACCTGGGATATTCTTGGATGTGACATGACTCTCCAGCTGAGAAAAATGCTAAGAAAGTAGATGTCCTATGTATGGAGTTTTTAATTTGATACATGATCTTTCTTGGTTGCCCAGACTGGCCTGCAACTACTGAGCTCAAGCCATCCTCCTGCCTCAGTGTCCCAAATAGCTGGGACTACAGGTACAGTCTACTGCACGCAATCCTGTGTTTGATTTTGCCCTTTCTGCTATGTGGTCCTGGCTAGTTATCTTTCTATCTTGACCCCACAAACACAGAGAAACAGAGAAAAGAACAAGAATTCTAGTAACAGTAGAATTAGAAGCAGAGATAATCACAAGATACATTATTTATGTGCTAACTACAAAGTAAATAATATGTAATGGGGTGGTTTAAAATGATGATATTGATAAAAATGAGTGAAATATTTGGACTCTTGGTTAATGGGGCTTCATTTAATTAACTACAGAGGAGCCAAGTGCAATGGTGCATGCCTGTGTGTCAGTACTCAAGAGGCTGAGGTGAGATGATCAAGTGATCATAGGAGTCTGAGGTCAAGGTGAGACAAGGTACTTTGTCTCAAAAAAAAGTTAACCACATAGAACTTAACTTCAACTATATCTTTCAAAATGTTTGTTTGTAGCCCTATTATTTGCTTTCCACCCTCTCTTAACTCTGTTTTGAAATTCTATGTTTCTTGTTAGAATATGTTAAGGGAGATAGACTTCCACCTCTGTATTGGTGCAATTCCACTATTTTTCTTGCACCTCTATGCTATTCTGAAATGATAAATTTCTGGAAAGGACAGGCCAGACTTGTTTCATAATCATTACACATTGCTCAGCAAAACACCATGTGCAGCAATGTGTTTGATAAATATTTTTTGACAATTCTTAATCTCTTTAAAATCATTGGAGAATGGCAAGCAAGCAAAAGTAGCAGAATTCGTTGGCTGGTTAAGGACCTACAATGTGTATCTATTGTGTAGATTCCAAAAATATGTCAGTTGGTTAGTAAAGGATTGGTATATTTCCTGTGGTTCTTCCCCTAGGCAGTATTCTACCTCTGCTCATGAAGGTATTCCTGAGTTCTCCTTTAGACTTCTCTGTATGTCTCAGCTTTCCACATCCCAGTGAGACTTCCTCTCACATGGATACTCCCTCCAAACAGATACAGGCATGTCCTCCCATGGCCTCACTGTACCTTCTACTGATGCAAATCTTAAAATCCTTCCCGTGGATTGGCAGCAATCTCCTCCCACGAACCACCTACTAGGAGTCACTGTAGATCAATTCTTGCTTCTCCCATATAAATCTTCACCATTCTCTTCTGGCTTGATACTTTTTCCATCTGTAAAGAACATATCCTCAGGGTGGCTTCCCTGACTTGAGCACCACTACACACATCTTGGATAATCCTCTCATGGGCTGAATGCTACCTCAACCCATACACAATGCACTGAATCCTCCCTAAGGTTGGCTATGTTATCAACTTATGTATATCATGCTGAGTCCTTCTCTAACCTCATTGATCCTTCCACTCATGTACTCCCAAAGAAGCCTCCCCTAGAATGCCTGTACTCCTCCCCTAAAACCCATGCTGAACCCTCATGTAGGCTGAATGCTCCATATGCCCATGCAACTCCTGCACCTTCTTCCTCACAGCTTCAATGATGCTGTCCCCATGTACCTCCTATAATGTCTTCCCTTAACTGGCTGTGCTCCTTCCATAGTTGGTATGCATTTTCCACTAATAAAACTGCTTCAGAGTCTACTAAAATGTGTATGGTTCTTGGCAACCATACACCTTCTGCTAGGAATTCCCTTACACTTGCTGTACCTTCCAATCACATTCTCTCTACCAATTCCTTTCTTACCCTGGATTCTCCCTCCATCCATGTACCATTTGACGATTCATATCATAAGCTCCTTATAGGTACACACCTAATTCAAAGTCCTCCCCTAAGTCATCTGTTTACTTCACCCATAAACAACCTGCTGAATTTCCGTGAAACTGAATGCTTTCTCCACCCATGCATTTTTTCCAATGCTCTTCCTTGGGTTAGATGCTTATTTGACCCACGCCTTTCTTTCTTTCTTTCTTTCTTTCTTTCTTTCTTTCTTTCTTTCTTTCTTTTTCAGTATTGGGGTATTGAACCAGGGCCTGGAGATTGTGCATAGTTTGCAAGCGTTCTATCACTGAGGTGCACCCCAGGTCCCCCTTTTAATGAGATAGAGTCTCACTAAGTTAAGCAGACTACCTCTGGCCTTGAACTCATGATCTTCCTGCCTCCTGTGTCCCTAGGATTACAGGTGTGCACCACTGCACCCAGGTGACTCATGCATTTGTCATGGGTCCTCCCACAGGCTGGTTCTTCCCTTTACCCATACACTTCGTACTGAATTTTTCCTGAAGCTACATGATATTTCCACCTACATACTCCTTGCCACGTCATTTTCTAGGCTGCTTGATTCCTCTAGGCATGCACATCATGTCCTATTATATAGCCTTTAGACAGGTTTTAACCTCAAACCATGAATTGATTATCAAGACCATCTTTAGGCTGGCCGCACTATCTACCCATGGACTTCCCCATCTCATTCACACACTTGGTCTGGATATTTCCTCCACTCATACATCTACTGTTCAGTTCTCTCTGTATGAAACGCACAATTTTCAGTTAACTTTTGATTTTTATAATACCAAAATTGACTTCTCAGTGAACAAATGGAATAAAAAATTAAGCCTTCACAATATCTTTGCATGTAAAACTCTCTTTGAGATTTCCCATGGGATTCCTATAAAGTCAAAGATATTTGTTCTTTCATTTTGTGGACAAAGTGTGCTAAAAATATAATTAGGTTTGAGATGGGCTTACATGTCATACATGCCTGTAATTCCAGCACTTGGGAGACTGAGGCCAGAGGATTACCTTGAGTGTGAGGCCACCTTTGGCTATATAGCATGTCCCAGGCTATCCTCAGCTACAGGGGAGACTCTGTCTCAAAAAAAAAAAAAGGAAAGAAAATAGGTTTATGTTATTAATTGGCTGTCAAATCAAAAACCTCTGTCATTTCCAGATAGTTTTTTTAATTTACTTCATTTTCTACAACATTTGCAACAAGCTAAAAGCCAGAATTTCTATCTTCAACAACAACAGAGCAACATTATTAGCCTTCAGGGAAATACAAATCCATTTCACCTCAGTCACAATGACTATCATCAAGAAAATAAAAAACAATAAATGTTGGCAAGTATGCAAGGGGAAAAGTAACCCTTATACATGTTTCATGGGAATATAAATTAGTCAGGCCACTATGGAAATTATTATAGAGGTTCCTCAAAATATTATAAACAGAATTATCATATGATCCTGCTATATCACTTCTGGATATATACTCAAAAGAATCAAAGTCAGTGTATAGTAGAGGTACCTATGTATCCATGCTTCTTGTGACATGGTTCAAAATAGACAAGTTACTGAATCAACCTAGGTGCCCATCAATGGAGGAAAGGTTAAATGGAGTATTATCCATCTGTAAAGAAGAATGGAATTATGTTGTTTGCTGGATAATGGATGGAACTGGAGATCATCACATTAATTGAAATACATGAGTCCCACAGACAAGTGTCGTGTTTTCTCTCATATGTGGAATTTATGGGGGAAAGGCTATGAAAGTTAAAGTGGAACTATTAAGGATATTGGAAGAGGAAGCAGTGAAGAGGAAAGGGGAGATAATAATGGGTCATAGCAGATGAATATGATCAAAGTACACTATAGTCTTGTGCAGAAATGTCACAATGAAATCTATTACTTTGTATAATTAATATATATTAGTAAAAATACAAGAAGGAATAAAGAACACCAGAAGGAGAAACTAATTTAAAAAGGCCAATTTAAAAAGTCAGTACCTTCAGTACTAATACTTCATAGAAGAGGCTCTTTGGTACAGGCTTTTGTTAACAGAAATTTCTGTTGACACAATCACCTTTAAGACCATGTCAGTTAACAGAGTCAGATTTCAAAAATACTTCAGTTGAAAAGCAGTTTCTTAACATTGGTCTTATGAATTCTAATTTGTCTGGCCTTCATCAAATAAAGTAGAAATGATAGTCATTAAGAATCAGTTGCTGAGAGTGCTTTCCTAAAACTCCAAGAGACCCTAACATGTTGGTAGTGAAGATTTGGCCATTTTCTCAAGGAGGGCATCAAATACTTTTCTATCTCAAGATGTTTTTCTCGGGATAGACTAGAGAACAGAACCTCAATAAAGGTAGGATGTTGGGGCTCTCATCCTCACTCTGCTGCCTACTTGTTATGTAGCCTTGAGAGATCTGATCACCATCCTGGGGGGGGTGTCTTGTTGTCTTCAGTTGTAATGCAAAGACTATTAAAATTCCGGTTCCTTATACTCTATTTGCCCAATTCTGAAGATTTTTTTTTCCCTTAGGAAAAGATCATAGTCTGGTAATTGCACATCTTGAGTAGACCTTTAAAATAATTTTTCTAACCTCCTAATTTTACAGCCATGCATGCTAGTGGATTCTTCAGTAACAACACTACTGGATACCAGAACATATTTATCCTCCCTGTCTTTCACTATTTTCAACCATCGCTTCAAGAAGACTCCCCTCCACAACTGAATTCATGAATTCCTTTCACCCTACATTTTAGAACTCAAATATCTAATAACTGCAGTTTCTAACTTGCCTTCCTTCTGCTAACTGGTTTATGTTAGTAGATTTTTCTCTAACAGAAATTTAGAGATTTTCTCCCAGTGTTATTATAACATTCATAATATGTAAAAAAGCTAATCTTAACATTTTGTAAAGGACTTTGAGGAAGGAACACTAAAACAATATCACATGCAGGTCCTACTCACTGCCTTTCCTTAGGTTTAAAACATACTCCTGAAAGAATAAAAATAAAATAAATTCAGTATTTCATTTTTATTAAGACAGGTTTGTAGACTGGTATTGGTTCATGAACAATTTGTTACTAGCTGATTATAACAAGCTTAGTATTTACTATAAATAATTAAAGAGCACCAGACATGTAACTCAATAGAAAGGACTGAAAGCTATGGCAAATAAAAGATGTTTATCCCAATGGGACATCATCTGGTCATCTCCAGTTGACTATAACCATGGATATATGCAAATATTTTGACTTTTTCAGAGGAGAAAAAAAATCTCCATATGCAGGCAGTAACTACTTGGTTTTCAAATTTCAGCAGCTAATTAGTTTTCTTTCAAAATGCTAGTGTAGGACTAACAAAATTATCTGCTGTCCAGGTTAGGTATGTGAGTTGTCACTTTGTGAATTAAGAATTTATAGAATCTTATTTTGGAAGTAACAAAAGCCCTTTAGTATCTGACTGTCTCAATCTTTGGCCATATTCTACAGGATTTGTCAGATTCTAGGATGAGGGTACCTGGGCCTTCATAAAACCTATGCTTTCAAACTTGCTTTCAGTGCAAGGCTAATCTAGTTTGTGGGACTTGTGTTCATGATATCAAGCCAATGTTATCCTCTAAATTCCCATTACACTTGACATTTGAGCTCATTTATTCTCACATGTGATATTTTCTGCTATGTTGACACATGTCAGATTCTGACAGTGATGTGATCACAGATTTGCTTGGTGGTCTCTATTTGCTCATTCAGATTTTAGCTCTCCTCTCCCCAGATGGCACTGGTAGCCAATAGTGTCCTTCCCATGAGATAAAATCTTAAAGGGAATCCTTCTTCTACAACCGCTTCCCACCATTCAGAACTGCACAAAAGGACAACACATGGGCGGGACCATGAATTCTTAAGGTCAGCACTGGTCACTCAAGAACTCCTCTTTTCACCTGAATATAGGAACCCCTGTACATGTTGAAAGGCCATTTGGCAGGGTGCAGGATGAGGCTGATACTATGCCATGGGGACATGATCTCCCCATTTCCTAAAATTCCCACAAGCACAGCTAAGCACCATGCAGAAAGGGAGGGTATTGTCCCTAGTAATCTTCCCAGGCCACTTGACTCTGCAGAGAGCTTGCCAGCAGGGCCTCAGGAAATGTTGACCTTCACATGACACCTTGGACACCTAACTCAGTATGAGAGAGCCCAGGAAGACTGGCCCCTTACACAAGGCACCAAGACTGCTAGTGACCACTATTGCATTGTCTCTAAGGTGACCACTGAAAACACAGAACTGCTAACCTGACATGTTTACCAGCCTATTATGCTTTCTCCCAACTTAAGGTGATTCCTCTGCAATGCTGGTCTGTGAAGTACCCAGGGACTGTTTTGGGCTATAATAACCCACAGCCATAGGCCAAATAAGGAGCTTTGAACATCAGACCACTATTTCACAAACATGTCAAGGTCTGAGTCTAATGGATAATTAGCCTCATGCCAGGGACACATTTCAGTGAAGGACACTGAACTAGGAAGACCCCAGGCTCTGCCAGACACTTCAAGACAGGGAGGGGAGGGAGCGAATGTGTCCTTACCATGTGACCAGGGGAAGGTGATTCTCCACCTGTGGTTGCTAGGGAAAGGCCAACCTGCTATTTGAGTGAGCTGAGGAGGAAGAGATCAGCTTGAATAAGGAGTGCTTCATGGCTCTACAAGGTATCACAAATTTCTGAGGTGGACTCACTGACACTGAAGTCTCTGTGTATACAAGGTTCACTGGGCATCATGTGGCAGTAAGGGCTTCTTGGATTTTGGAAGGCACATCCTACAAAGCACCCCAAGCACAGCCCTGGCAGTATTTTCTTCATACACAGACACCACTATGAATTAGTAGAGCCAAGCCAGGTCCTTCTGCTTCCACAGAGGCAGAGAGGGTGAGTCACCATGCAGGAGGAGCACAGGGGAGACCAGAGTGGCATATCCAGTGTGGCTTCCTTTCCCTGTCTCCCTACTCTGCATGTCACTCTTCCCTCTGTCCTCAGGAGCCACAAAGCATGGTTGTCACAGTCAGTGGCCCCAAGGCCTCCCCATCACCAGAGCACCAGGCCCAGCTGCACCTTGGGGAACTCCGCCTGGGCATGTGGGCTCAGGGAAGGAGACACAGGTAGCTACTCATCTAGGGCCACCCGTGCTGGGCTGTGTGAGATCGCAGTTCATAGGCGACTTATGACGTGAACTTATGTGGACTTATGATGTGAAAATTACACATGGAGGGACTCTTACCCCTCACCAGACACATGAGGACACTATTGCTGAGAGGAAAGGGATGAATATCCACGATCTCGTGGTATGGAGTGGTGTGTATAGGTCTGAAACCCAGGTTCATTGATTCAGTCCTGGAAGGTGACAGGGCCACCTCTCCGTGACTCTCAAAGAATGGGGAGTTGGCAACTGAGGGGGGAGGGGCCTCTGGACCCAATGAACAGTAAAAACAACCAATCAGCACACTCAGGGGAAAAGGGACAGATCACCACAGCACTTTATCTGAATCCTCCCTCTACCTTACAGCAGCACGTGACACTGTTTTGGAGAATCCCTTGTACATTGAGTTGCTCACTAGAGTCAGAATCTATACAGAATAATCTCACACCTTCCCAAACATATATTGAGTCCCCAGTGGGTCTATGTTCCTCCTTGAACTACATGATCACAGGCAGGTCAGGTGTTTCTTCTGAGAATTAGCTTGATAACTATTTAAAATGTGATACATTCATAAACTAACTCAGCAATATTCAGTGACCAGTAAGAAGAGTTTGAATTGAATAACTTACACCACAGAGTAACTTTTGCATGACACACTCACTTATTTATGAGTGTCCTCAAATAACAGAAGGATAGCTTCTACACTGAAACACAGGGTAAGTCTCTGATTGAAATGAGGCAGAGTATAAAAACTAGTAAATGAAAACAACCTGACCATGATTCCTATTTGCATATCTTCTTCTGGTTTTGCACAATCTTCCTGTGAAAGGCACTGGTACATT
Source organism: Pedetes capensis (assembly GCA_007922755.1). NCBI lineage: Eukaryota > Metazoa > Chordata > Mammalia > Rodentia > Pedetidae > Pedetes > Pedetes capensis. The sequence goes on from VMDO01032817.1 coordinate 15,464, forward strand.
ATGTTCACGCTCACAGTGGACAACCCTCTACCCCCAGGCAACACCATCATTTTCTGTCCGGAGACCTTCCCCAAGGTGGAAGAAGCCTTCCCCTCCCCTCAACTCCCCTCAGCTCCTCCCCGGTTACCAGCAGCTTCCTGGGAATCCAACATGCCTGGGAGGCCCCAGCCAGCTTCCTGCCCTCCCAAGGCCTTCCTTCCCCAGAGCCCATGAGGATGCCTTCTCTGCCCTCATGCCCAGCCTCCTTCTCCCAACAGACCCACTTCCCACACTGTCCCTATTGGAAAGTGCCACCCAGAAATCACTGATTCAAATGTCCCACCAGACCACAGCCCCAGCCCCTCCATCCCTCCTCCGAGTGTGGCACAGACACTGCCAACTCAAAATGGCAAACTAAGAAGAGTCAGAACCACTGGCATAATTTTAAACACTTTATTTCCATGGCTGACGGGCTCTCTTAACCAGAGGTACTTTGGGGGTTGCAGCACGCTGTTCAACAGGTCCCGCCAGCGTGAGAGATGCAGGCAACATCACTTGCTAGGTCCAACCACTTCACCTTCCAGACGTTGAAAGATTTGACGGAGTGGTAGGTTGTTGGCTAGCATGCTTTCAAAGTGTTCAGGAGTGATACACTTCTCTCCCTTGCTCTGGGCTTCCTTGCCAGCCAGCTCCAGGATGTTCCTGGTCAGGTACTCGATAATGGCTGTCAGGAACACCGGGGTCGATGGATTCACGGGCGGGCAGTACTGACCCTGTTGAAGGATGCGGGCCAGGCGGCTAATGGGAAACTGGAGCTGTGCTCTGCAGAATCTCGGCAAGCTCTGCCTCTTGGTGCGCTTCTTCGTCTGCCTCTTGATGTTCTTCTTGATTTGCCTGTTGCTCTGTTTCTGGTTCTTCCTGCTCGTTGGCCTCCTAGGTTTTTGGGACCTGCGGATCAGTGTGTTGCAGGTCATGGTGCTCGCTGGGGTTGCTCCAGTTGGTTCAGCTGGATTTGTCTTCTGGCCTGGGCCTCTCAACACACCTGCCTTTATTCCTACCCACTGGTTTCCCTCTGCTCCTCATTGGTCAGGGCAGCCTTTGTGACAGCCTAGGCATTCTGATGTCGATAGTGACTACTTGGCTCTGATCAGATCTCAGCCTAGAAATGCCCATGTTAGGAAACTGATGTCTCTAGTACCTAGATCCTCTTTGTGAGGGAACTGTAATTTTCCTCTACCTTTTAAGGTCAAGCCAAAATTTGTCTTTCAAGTAACACACTGCTCAGTTTTCAGCTTATCACTCTAGGTTCCTGATTCCAGCCTTGTGTTGTTTAAGCACTCTCCAATATCTTTATAATCCCTTCCTCACTGATAGATATGCTGAACACCTTCTTTGCAGAGATCCATCTGTGCCCCCCCCAGCTTATAATAAAACCAATTTCACCTCTATTTAGGCAGTTACATAAATCTTCATGATAAGTATTTCTGTCCTGGGCAGTCTCTTTTTGGCTGCTTATAACTTCAATACGCTCATGAGTTAAACAGATGTTGTCAAAATATGGTGTTTTTTTTAAATATATTTGAGTATCCATGATTTCACTGTTTGAGAATATATTTAAACTCATTTTTAGGCCATGTTGAAATTCCTAGTATATCCACCTACAAACTTTTGTAAAGATGATGAACTCTTAATGCTCAATTAAAGCCCAGGCACGTCTTTCCCTGTGGCTTCTAGGTCTATCCAGAGCACAGCAGGACTTTGTTGATTTTTTGTTTTTTCTAAGTAGAATTTCAATGTTTAATTTTTCCATCTAATTTTTAACTCCATTAATTTTGTATGAATTTTACTTTTAGCCCCTTAAAGCCAGGAGTTTCTCCTCATTACTGGAAAAATGGTTGGGAGTTGTTTTCAGGATATAATCATCTAGAGACCCCTGAAAGTAATTTCTAGAAATCTACCCTCTGTTAGGTAACAGACAACAGACATTTGGGTTTTCCAAACATTTCTATTCTCCATTTGTTGTTGTTGTGTTTTGCTTTCTTGTTTGTTTGTTTTTGTGGTACTAGGGGAATGGACCTAGGCCCTCACACATACATTACAAATGGTCTACCACCAGGGTGGACCCGGATCCCATTTTCAATTTCTCAAATTTTGAGACTGTATCTCACTAACTTTCAGAGGTGGCCTCAGGCCTCCAACTTTCTAATCTCTTGCCTCAGCCTTCTGAGTTCCTGGGAACAGCTGACCACACCTGGATCCATTTATGTACTTTTGGTTAAAGTCATTGAAGAATTTCACATCCTCTGAAGGAGAACAGCTTTTGGATATCCAGACAAGGGAATTTAACTGGTTCTGTTTACACTTGACCTGTGGTGCAATTTCACAATAGAAGCCACAAGCTCTATTTCTCAGAGTCTATTTGTGCCTATAATTCAAATATGTTCACATTTGATGATGTATAAGATGCATTCCTACCTCTGGAAGGTACTGAAATACTAGATTATAAAGTTTCTTCAAGTAACGGAGCTCAGTTCTGGTTGGTATAGAGATACAATGGGTTATATAAATTAAATATTACTAAAACATCTTGAGTGGATGGGGTTTATGTCAGTTGGTAAGGTGGTCTGTGCACACTGAGGTCCTAGATGTGGTTCCCAGCACCATAAAATTTGGAGAGGGTACAGGCAGCCCACTCGTGAAACAATCCTGAAACAATCAGCCATCAAAAACCCTTGAAAAGTAGAGAAGTACTAACAGAGAGCGGGGCAAGACATGCTGTCAGGCAGTGTTTCCTTCTGTTGTACTTAGGGTTTCCCTGAGTCAGACAAGACTCCAAGCCACCTAACAGCAACAACAAAATTATTCAAATTAAGGAAATTGAATTATGATATTTTAATCATGCTACATTTAAACAATACATATTCACCCAGAAAACAACTCACAGCTACTGAAATATTCAAACAAAACTAATTATGGAAATCATTGACAAAGAAGACTACTATGCTAGTTTAGATTTAATGGAAACAACTGCTCTTTTCAATGTTACATATAACATATGTATAGGTTTTTATGCTACTTAGGCGTGTTTTTTCCTCAACTTGTAAATTTTTGCTCATCACCTAAATTAGCATTACATATATTTAATATTTCAGG
>VMDO01032818.1:0-18598 GCA_007922755.1 Pedetes capensis
TATGTCTTAGACCTTCCTTCAGAGTTAGCAATGCAATAATGCTAGGTAATTTTTAATATTCTAATACATGGTCAATTTTCTTCATGCTGGACATAACATAAATACTGCAATGAAATGTGTCACCTGTTATCAAAAATGTACTTACCAAGTGTTGGTAAAAAGGTGAAGATGATTTAAAGCTAATCAGAAAAGAATACCATTTCAAGAGTTCAGCATGTTAGGAAGAGGTAAAATATAGCAGATATTGGATAGCATCATAGTTGAAGAATTTAAAAGATATTCTTTTTAATACAAGAAATATATACATAAAACTAAGGCTGTCATAATCATTCAAAGTTAAGAAACTATGAAGGGGTTATTTTCTAGTTCTTTTTATTTATTTACCTATTTTCTTTTTAAGTAAAGATTGCCATGTTTTTCCCCCCATGGGAAAATGTTTGGGTTTAGATAAAATAACAACAAAATGAATAAATAAGAAAAAATAATCAGAAAAATGTCTCCAGTTTTTAAGTCAGTCAGACATTGCCTTATGGAGAAGTGACAAAAGCTGAATTACAGAGTGATTACCATTTTAAAATTATAGCCAGTACAAGAGAATATGTAATGTAGGATACTTTGTTAGTGTGTGGCTAATCTATAACCTGAAACACAGCTGCAAAAGCAGGACCTTCTTTGGCATGATGCTGGCCAGGCAGGCTCTCCTGAAAGAACACCTGCCCCTCTTAAATACTTGGCTCCCTCCATCTTAAGAAGTGTCTGGTAACTTACATAGAAGTGAGTCAATGGGAGCATCATGAATGATCTTCAGGATCTTTCTTCCTTATGAAAGGAAGAATTGACCTTGGCTAGTCTAGAAGATGATATGAATTGGAGGAAGGAAGGAAGAACCATAGGGAAAAATGAATAGATGCAGAAGAGAAAATCAGATCATTGAGAACAATAATAAACCTCAAGGTTTCTCTTCATCTCAGTTTGAAATATCTTTCTTTTTCCAAACTTATTTATATTCCAAAGATGTCTTAAGATTTTTCTCTCATTTTCTTAGTCTATAGGAGTCATGTAGTGTTTATCAACTACACATATATAAAGAAATGTGTTCTTTGATAATTGAGAATTGTGCAGACAAACCAGTTGGTTATATAAAAAGCATATTAACTTTCTAATTTTATTTAGATAAGATTTCATTCATACTCAGAATCATTTTGTAAAGGACTCAAAGTGTTCAAAAGGTATTATAAACAACAATCCTGCCTTTTCTCATTTATGATTAAAAGGCAGCATGACAATATTTTAGCCTTTGCTGATCTAGGGAATTTCTGCCATGATCAGGGTGATCTGCTAAAAAATCCAATCAATAAATTCAATTTAAAAGATATGTTCAAGGTCGTGCACAACCCTGTGCTTTATAGACAGAAAGATAAGAAAGTAAAATACAGTTCCTGTCTTAAAGAACTTTACAGCTTAGGATTCCTTACTGGCTTCTTTTGCTTGATCAACTGGTTGTTCAACCTTTCGTCACTTAACAGATAGCCACAGTTATCACTTAGTCACATAAGTGATGTCCACATTTCATGCCTCTTTCCTGGGACAAGAAAGAAAGGTCACTCCTTCAGCATAGGAGGATTTTCATTTGAAGGTTATGTTGCCTGGATTTGATTCAACAGGGTCAGATGAGATTTTTATGTTATTAGCACAGTGGTATATAGTATTTTGGCTTCTTCCCTAGCTTGGATAATCAGGATGTGACAATTATAATACTTGTTTCATGAAGTATGATAATAATGTCATGATATCTTCATTCTTTATTTGCTATTATGATTTTCACAGCTTCATGCCAAACATTGACTTACAAAAACTTAATACTGTGCCACAGTACAATGAAAAAAAAAGGTAGAGTAACAAAACTGCAGAATTTAGAAGGGTGTAGTCATATTTATTGTTATCATGTCATCTAAAATAAAAGCTTGTAATTGTAATATACTATTATAAAACCAATTAAGTCATAACATTGGTTGACAGTTGTTACAAGTTTTTTTAGAGTTTGAATTTTCAAATAGTTTGCCAACGGGAAAAAGTTGAGAAAAAAGGTTTGTTTCATTGAGTATGTATTCTAGAGAATTGTATAATCTTGCCTTTTGTTGCTGTTACCCCAAATTCCTGATTTTCTGGTGTGCACCCTCATTTATTTTCTGTTTATCATTTAGCTGATAGTCTTGCTTCAAATACTTCTTGCATGTAGTCATAATTCTAGGTTTGGAAAAACGCATTTTTTCAAACTCACATGAACTTACATAGAAGTTGGGGGTAATACACTTCATGTATTTGATTGAATCTGGCTACTTTACAGTCAGTACATACAAATTTAATAATTCACAGTGCCAGTATGTGAACATCTCCTAGTCTTCAATTTATGCTTCTGAAAACAGACCACTCCTCAAAGGAAATATAATCTCTTCTATGAAGTGAAGTAAAGGCAAAACTAAGTTGATATAGTTCAAAGGCTGTATGCAGCATCCAGTTCAGCTACCATTTTCAAAGAATGAATTTTAATGCGCACAGACCTATTAGCACAGAATCAGACTCCTAACAAATTGATTGGGCATGCAAAAAGAGTTTGTGTCCTAGATTTAAAGTCATTACACAGTCTTAAACACAGCTGTGCAGCAAGCCTTTCAGTCTAGATGGGCGTGAGCAAATTGAATGGTTCTGAAGGTGATTGGCTGGTAGATTTCCTACAATGCATTTTCAATGACAAGTTTAATGAAATCACTATTGTATTGTTTAGCAAAAGGATGTGTATCCTATTTTGTATAGCCATCCAGTGTGCATAGGAGTATAAATGCATCCATAATTCTTTGGTTGAGGGAAAGTAGATGCACCTAATTGTGGGTTTTCCTTACTTGTCAAGGATGAAGATAATCCTCTCTATTGTAATCTTCCATTATTTTCTACCTATCATTCCTGAAATATGATTTCTTGTTACATGTAATCGTTTTTTAGAATTATCCATTTCCATTGGGCATATGATACATTTCTGTCTTAATTTTAAATATTTCTCATTCTTTATCCAGGAATATATGCTCACACAAGCATGACACACTCAAGAATATTGCGTTTGTAAACTACTAAGTGTGTGCTATTATTTCATGTGGACAATGAAGATGTCAAGGAGAAAAATGATAGTTTCATTCTTAATTTTATGCCATACAAAAGTTGTGGCAGGAAGATGTGGATACATTTTATAAAATGAAATCCTAACAACCAATGAATTATTAGCAAAAGAGAATAGCCATGGAAGTGACTGTTTTTCTTGTGAAATTCAGTCCTACTTTACCTTTGGTTATTTACAGGAAAATTACATTTTAACTCTAAAGTTTTGGTGTACTACTTTATATTTGTTGCTTATGGTTTCTTATGTGCAGGGAAAAAATAAGAAATCCTCGTGGTTGCAAATTGTCAAATGCTAATCATGCAAAAGTAGTCAAGTATTCTGTACAGTCTTAGCAAAGTCTGCACAAATCCCTGGAAAAGGAAGCTTAGGAGGTGCAGATATTTCTGTCATTGAAAGTCTTCCTGATTGAGCCACAGTCAGGTAAATGAAATAGGAAAAATAGAAGCAGCTGTTTTATAGTTCAATGTAATTGTGCCAAGGGAATGTACATCTTTTCTTTTTTTAGTAAGAAGAGCCTATTCTGAACAATAAATACAATTTGTTAGTATATAACTCCAGTCTTGTGCCTTAAGGAACTTAGCTTCAGGGCAATTGCTAATAGCAGGCAGTTGGAAAACATATGGGCTTTCTCTCAGAGGTAATACTGAAAGTTAACCAAGAGAAGCTGATTCTTTCATGCTATTTAATAAATCTTAGTCAACACCAGATAGCTTACTTACAAACAATTATAGGAAGTTAAGAACTCTCCTGGAGTATACCTATGAAATGAATATGCTTTATGACTCTGAAGATTAGCAGATGTTTATTTCATGTCATTAGAAATAATCCAAAAGATATTGTCAGTAATACATTTGGTCAAGAAAATTATGGACTAGATTTTGAATTACTTTCAAAAGGGATTAAAATTTAAGCTGTATTAAGACAATCAAGAAAAAAACAATTCAGTATCCTTCAATAAACATTTATTGACAGAAAATGCCCCAGGGATATAAAAATAAGTATGGTCTTTGTCTTTAAGCAATTTGTATTCTGGAAAGAGAAACCAGCAGGTAAACAGGTGATTGTATTTTTAGATAAAGTGAAGCAATATGAGCAGAAGGGCATAGGGATTCTTCTGAGCACATTGAAGGAGGCTCATTGGGCAAGCCTGCATGACAAGTAAGGACTTTTGGATGTTGGAAGAAATCCTGAAGTTTATCATGTACGGGCAGAGGGGATAGATACTGCAGAGAGGTAAAAGAACATTGTCTGCAGGTATTTAATTGTGCAGTTATCCTAGATGTCATGAACATGCTATCTCAGAAACATAGACAAACGTGTTTTGTCTTTCCACAATGTCAGAATTTATTGAATAACAATAAATTCACAAGCGATGGCAGTTTCATTAGCATCAATTTGCTAGGTAGTCCTGTTTTCATTTGATAGTCAATGGACATGGGCAATCATAGGTTTTGTATTCCAATAATAATTACTATTATTAATTCTCACATCATTCATTACACTTCACACAATTATGTATAGGTTACAGAACAGCAACTAGAGGGTTAAAGAGTTACAGGCTTCAAGAGGGCTAACTGGAGGCAAGAGTAGTGAGCTGATATAGAAATAAAGAGTCACTGCAGGTGGTTAGATATTACCAAATCCAGCCACAGAGCAGTTGAAGGCCCAGACCTGGTAGCTGAAGAACCACACAACTGATGAAGGTGAGATCCAGGGCTTTTTCAAAGCAAGCCACAGAGCCTGGTCTGTATAGATGGCAATTGGAGTGGAGTGGGTTGCATCAAGCAAGGGGATCCAAGTTAGCTAAAGCCCCAAGAGCAGAGTTGAGAGTTTACCATCTGTCAATCCAAGACCCACACACCAGATGGTCTGATGACAGGTCAGTGAATGCTGCCATGTTCCAGTGAGGTGTCCCTCCTTTTATATGGTCCAGGTGAGGGGGTACATTACTTATTGGTCTGAGGTGTTTGATAAGTTTATCGCCTGCGTCGTCTGAGTATTTTGACATGCCCATTTATCCATATGTTCCTCCCTTGCTTTGATAAATTCATAGGTGATATTTTATTCATATGAATAAGTTATTATCAGTTTGTGCCTCGTGGCTTATGGTGGACAGATGGTGGTTGTTTATATGCCCCAACAAGACGTGGAGTCATCCTGCCTCAGAATTTATACTCAAAATGGAGCAAACTGTTGCTTTGTAAAATGGAGACACTCAGGGCAAGACACAACCTAAAAGCTGTTAATTTTTACGATCTGGAGTAAGTTAAATCAGAGCATAGCCTGAGCTTCACATATGTCATTAACAAAATCTATAAAATGACTAGCATATCCTAGCCTATGTTTTAAACCTCTTGCTTCTCCTATTGTCCTTTATTTTCAGTATTCCTCTTGGATTCCTCCAATGGGAGGGAGGTAGGAAATTAAGAGACATGGCTTGCTATATTCTTGGATTATTTCCCTGAATGTTTTTAGTTTCTTTATCCATTCATAAATAATGGGGATGTAATTTAAGCTATTAATTCAAACTGTGTCCATACAAATTAACCTTTCACCCCTGTAAATAAGTTTTCCAAAGGCAGAAGAGTCTTCCTGAATCTGATTCTTCCTTTTATTATTTTCATTTGAACCTTAGGAAAATAACAATAACTTTGGTATTTAATAGCATACTTCTGTGCACTCAACACAGTGCTTCACACTTTCTGTGGAATGTCTTTTATATTTTTCATGACAGCCTGAAAGACAAATAATTCTTCCCCTTTCTTATAGCTGAGAAAAGAAAGCACAGAGAAAGTAACTTTTATAATTTATTCATCTAAATTGTGGACTTGCTTTTTGAATCTAGGGAGACTAACTTAGGGACTGTGTCCCTAAATCTTATTCAATTCTTGTCCTTTTTCTGATATGCATTCCATAAATATTTAAGGTCTACATCATACAATACAATTGATTAGAATTTTTAATGAATTACAGCTTTTTATAGAATTTATTGTATTTTACATTCATTATGTCATTTTAATCTGCAATGCAGTCTTATTAGGTTAGGCCAAGCAGAGACCAAAGTTCATAGATAAGAAAACTTAGACTCAAAGGTTTTGAATTGATCAGTGTTTCACAACTGAGAAACAATGAGGATCAAATCTGGATCTCCTGATCTTCATTTACAGTTCTTTTCAGACCAGTAAAATGACTAATGATGGAATTATCATTGTAACATGTGAGGGGAAAAATGGATTGTGTTATTGACACATATCAAGTCACAGATTGAAATAGTAAAGACTTAACACGAATAAATGTTATAGTCTCTCCCTTAACCATATTACTTGAAAAACTGAAGCACATTTTGTAGCAATTTTTTTTCATTGCTAATAAACTTGAATAGTTTATAAACTGCCTTGATGTCTTCTTTGGTTTTGATAAAGTAGAAAGCTGGCTGTTCCACTTCATTATAAAAATAAGAATGATAATAGAAATCTGTGTATAGTAGAGACTTTAAAATTCTTTATCCTGTTATAACTAATTATATAGTCATAGAAATAACACAAAATATTATAGGGTTTCTGTTTCCAAAGATGGATGGATACACATACAGCTGATTATATACAGTAATGAAAGATCTATTGTTTACTATCAACATTAAGTACTCATTTCCTAGTCCCATGCAAATTCCCATTTTTTTCTACTAAATTTAACCCTTTTGGGGCTATTAGGGAGGCATCATACCAACCTGGAGGAAGTTCATCCAGTTCCACCATTTAGAGTTATATTATGAAAGGCAGATAACTTACACTCTTTGGGCTACCATTTCCTCATTTTAACATAGGAATAGTCATTGGTATCTAACAGAGTGTTGAGTTTTGAACATGAAATATCCCCCACAGCCTCATGTGTTGAATGCTTACTACCATTTCTTTGATGGTGGCACTATCATTGGAGGTTCTGGAAACATTAGGAGGTAGGGCCTAAATAAAAGAAATAGGTCACTGGGGGCATTCCTTTGAATTTTGTACCTGGTCCCCACACCATTCTTCAATCTCTGCTTTCTGTCTACCATGAGGTAAGCAGCCTCTTTCGCCACATGCTTCTGCTGCCATGATGTTCTGCCTCACCATGGGCCCAGCATCAATGGGACCAAAGGCTATGGAGTGAAATCTCTGAAACCGAGCAAAATATATCTCTCTTACATTGTTTATGTCAGATATTTTGTCACAGTGATGAGAAAAATAACTAATACAGAGGGTATAGAAGATATACTGCCTACCATGTTTTAATGCTCCATTAATACTGAATATCATTATAATAATCATGGGCACACCATTAGTGCTCATCATTTATTTGTTTCTTTGTTTATATAAATCCACTCAATAATTCAAGCCATTATGATTTTGCAATATGCAAAGTTTGTTGTTAGAAGCCATAGTTCATTCTGTGTACTTCTATTCCTTTTGCAGAATGTATTCCTCCAAGCTAGTAATATGGTCTGGCTAAACACATACAAATATGGATGTGGACATATGTGAGGATGAAATTTGGCCATGCAACTGAGTACCTCTATGAATTGTTTCTGAATAAGACAGCCTCTTAAATCTCAGCTTTCTCACCTGACATTTTTCTTTATTCTCCTAATCCAAGCTTATCATAGGCCCTTGAATCAGGGCAGTGTGTAAATAACTGAGTAACACCCAATGGCAGGGTCTTTGAGTCTGTAGAGCAAGAAGAGACTTTAGCAATATTTAAAGATGTAAAAGAAAGAGATGGACCCAGGCTTCTGGCCACCTTCCCACTTAGACTCTGCACTCAGCTATACGAAAAAACAGCACTCACCCCTCTTTCAAATCATTAAAACTCTAGAATATGAAGTTTCCCTCATGTAAAAATACATTCCTCATTTTTTCTTGTTTCTAGAGATTTCTTTCTTCTTTACTAAGATTATTCTTCATTGGCACCTACCTAGTTTGCAAAGACATTGCCAATTCTATACACATTCTGTCTCTCTGTTTCTCCCTCTCTCTCTCTCTCTCTCTCTCTCTCTCTCTCTCTCTCACACACACACACACACACACACACACACACACACATTGTAGATCAGTCAATTTTACAGCTACCTGTACTTAAGCATTTTTGAGGACAATTGTTATAAAATGCCTGACTTAGCTAGACAATTCCAAGCATCATTAACATCATTTGACTGTTCCTTGAGATCTAGGACAATGACTACTGAACTAGTCTTTTGGACAATGCTGTAAAAACTGTCACCTTGAGCTCTGTTTGTACTTTTCCTACCTCATAGTTTATGACCTTTACTCATTTGCTTCTGCTCATCTATTAGAGCCTGAGAAGCAAGATAACTAAGCTTTAAAAGAATTGCAAATTTAAAAATCTAATAAAGTTTCACATGAATCCCTAAGAGCCCTAATGTGGGACTTTAAAGTAGATATTTCTGGCTTCTCTGAATGCCTTTATCAGACACTTCTGACAAGCTGGACCTTCTGGATAAGTGAAAAGTTACTGTATTTGAATTGGCTAGTGCCTATGCAAACAAAATAAAATGTAGACATATACAGAATTTAAATTAGAAGGTAAGCACAAACTCACCAAAGCTATTTAAAATATAATTGACTATAAAAACATTCAGTTCATAGCCATCTTTTCTATTATGGAGTTGAGAGTTAAAGTGCCCAGCAGATAATAATAGTTAACAAATTGCTAGATTATTTTCTGTTTACACTTCAAATAAACCAGCTAATTGTTTATTTGCTTAGCAGTTGTCGCCTTGATTGAAAGCCATTAGTAACCATTAATAAATGAAATTTTGTTTTGTTTTGTTTTTTCTTTGCAGTACTTGGGGATTGAACTCATGGCCTCACACATACTTTACAAGTGTTCTACCACTTAGCTGCACCCCTATCCCATTTTTTATTTTTCATTTTGAGTCAGGGTCTCACTACATTATACAGGCTGCTTCTGGCCTTGAATTGATTTGGTGATCCTCCTGCCTTTGCCTCCTGAGTCTCTCGTATCACAGATATGCATTGCTGCACCTAGCTATGAAATTGGGATCTTATTTCCCAAAGCATTATTAAAGATGTTCAGTTTTTCACACACCTAATCCACAAATATCAAAGCCCATAGTAAGATTTTAAAAATGACATGGAAGTAAGATTTTAAAGACAACATGGAATTTTGAGAGCAAAAACAATAAAAGGATAATTCATGAACTTTATTTTCTGTGATGTCCTCAAGTATGTGTTACTGGCAGGCTTATAAATTAAGGAAATTTTTAAGATATATTTATTCTTCACTGCAAATAGTAATATGAATTCATGGATATATAAATATTGTATGATACATCGAATGTGTTCATTTTATTTTGTTTGATGTAGTTAGATGTTATCCCCATATCCTATAAATGAAAATGGAGGATTACAGAATAATAATAATAATTGTCTAGATGGAGCTCTGTTGAAATTTTGATTCTCCTACTAATTGGCTGTATAACTTAATACATATTAATTGACATTCTGAGCCTTATTTTTATATCTTTTTGGAGAGAAAACTAATATATTCTCTTATCTATCTTGATAACTAAATGAAGACATTGTAGATAAGGTGTTGGTCACACTGTAAGCACTTCATTAATAATATTTCCTTTAGTAATATAATAATATTAATATAATAATAGTAATATAATATAGTAATAATATAATAATTAGTAATATTTCCATACTAGAAGGTATGAAAACATACCTTCTAGTTTTATAAAAATTCTAGCATTTGTAAAAGGAAACAAAAGATTAAATTGTTTTATAAAGTTCAGTTACCCTGATGAAGTCATAAAACCAATATATCAGACTCATGTTAAACATACTCTAGAAAATAAATGCCTTGGATTTGGTAAGACATTTTACTATACATTATTAAATCAATGCTAGTTGAGTGGCTGTACCAAATAGGTATCAAGTGACAAAACTATTTCACAGTTCCAATTTGTATTCATTTACAAAAAAGGAGCATGTGAAATGAAAATAACACTCTAGTGGGAGTCAGAAGGTCTTGATTCTGGTCATGAACAGTATCACTAACTATGTGACTCTGAGCAAATTACTTCTCGTCTCTAGGTTTCATTTTACACATCTCTATCATTCAGAAGTTGAAATAAATAATTTCTACCGCATTTCCAGCTCTCAAACTGTATTCTATATTTTCCTTCTAAAAAGTCAATTCTTAAATAAGATTGAGAATTACTGAATATTGTCTCCTCCCTTAGGAAATTCACATAGCATAGTAACCTTTTAATGATTCTGAAATATTCTGTACTAAATATGTTCTGATTAACTTTAGCCCTAATCAAAGTTATCATTAATTAATTAAGGACAGCATTCCCTAACCTTTTTGAAACATAGAACACCTTTCGCAGGGTAGAAGGACGATAAGAACTGCAAACCACATCTTAATCTTCCTGAGAGCAGGCATCAGATTGAAAAATGCTTTTAAAAACATTGATTTTCATATTCTTTTCCATTTTTTCTAAATCTAAGCTACATTTTGGAAAATAATGAAGATGTGCAAGTGTGTAAGTGAGGAAATTCAACCAGATGGGATTATCTGCATATTTACATGAGTAGATTTGAGCTTTCAACATTCCCATCTCTTCAAGTTCGTTATTACTTAGAGCCAAATGAATTCTGAAATAATTTGGGAGCAATGAATATATCTTAGGGCCAATGAAACTTGCTTTTAAAAAAGACTCTTCATTTGTAATAGTGAACTTCTTGGATAGTGGAACAGTTTTGAAGGGAGATCCAGCTTTGAATCTTGCCTACCATTCAAGTCTCCATAATCTTGGGCAAGATACTTAATTTCTCAGGGTGCACAATCCCTCATTTATAAAATGAAGATGCAATTACCCATCTCAAATGATTCATTATGAGTATTAAAAGAGATAAAGAGATATGGCAACAACTTGTAAAAGAATAAAATTCTATGTAAATGGAAAAAGTTATTAATATTAATAGTCTGCTCAACAAATATTTCTAAAATTACTAAATATTTTATATCTCCTAAATTAACAAGCATGGAAAAACAAGAATTGATATAGAATTGGAGGACTAGACACCCCACAAAAACTTCTCCCTGTGGCTTTATTTTTCAAATAAACTGTCAAAACACAGAGAAACTAAGTGAGTTTTCTCATGCTGACAAGCTGGCAGGAACAGAGCTAGTGCTCCAAGCTGATTCCTCTGTGTGAGTTCATCTTCGCAGCCCAATACTGTCTCAGCTCATGTATGTCAACTGTACTTTCCCCTTCATTATTTACATAATTAACCAAACACTTGAGTAATTAAAAAAATCTTATCCTCATTCTGAGGAAGGCAAGAAGATCACTCCCCTTGACATGCTATTTTTGTGTTGCTGGAGATCAAGCCCAGAATCTCATATGTGGTAAGCAATGTTGTATCACTGACCTACATACCCAGACCATGCTTTCTTTTCTTTATTTTTAAATTCAATTTCTTTGTTTATGCCATTAAACAGAGTTACTTCCATTTTTCTCATGTCATTTCCTTTAAAGATTTTGTTTGTTCTTGGCCAATCCTTTTCATATTTTCTGCTCCCTCTCAGCTCTCTTTGGTCCTAAGCTGATTCCATACCCTGCACATTTTTATGTATTACGTAGTTTCTTAACTTATGATAAAACCAGAATGTGATGGACTCTGAAAGTGGATTATAGTTATGTTATTTATCAACAACATATATTTCATTTTCTTAATCTAGTTAGCTCTTTGGAATATAAAGATGTATGACTTGTAGTAGTGGATAATTTGGTTATAAATAAGTTGTGTAGAATTTCCATTTCTTAACTGTAGTTCAGAAAATATATTGGTAGTATCTCAGTTTTATTTCTCAGTGCTTCTAGGAATAGAATATGTTGCAATAAGTATAAACTGCAGCTCACGAGACTTAGGTTGATATTAGAATATTTACTTAATGGCAAAGTTTGTGTCTAGTAAGATGTTAGAATCAGAAATTCTTTCTTTTAAAACCTACGTAAGATCTGTGAAAAACATTTGTTTTCCATGGGAATATGCAATTAAATAGAATTTTCCATTTTATAAATAGCTATTTTAAAAGTGTTCTTGGAGACATTTTTTTCCTGTAACAAAAATTAGCCAATTTTTAATTCACATATTCCTATGTGGAAATAGGACCATTATACAATCATATTCCAAGAAATGCACATAATATTTTATCAAACAGTTCCTTAGAAATAGATGAAATCTATCCATACAATAATTTATTTTTTTAAACTTTAATGTTTTTTAAAGACTTAGAAGGGTAGCATATTAATATAAGAAATATTATTTTAAGTATTGCTAGAATCTATTTTCTGATTTCTTCTTCAGTACTTACCTATCTATACAGTTTATACAAGGCAACTCATGTCTCTCAATTTCCCATTTACAATGTATAAAAGGAGGCAGTAGTGTTTGCTTGAAACTCTCTTGTAGACTGTCTATATTTGTAGGGCTCATTCTAACACCTAATTCTATGAATTCCTAGGTCATGACAGGAAGACAATGTGTAAGTTCAACAGAATGTGAATTAAATATTGTTTTTCTCAAATTATTATTGCTAACTCATGATTTGACAAAAAGAGCATTGTTGACTAAAATAATGATATTTTTCTGAATTTTCATACGTGGATAAATGATCACTGATATTAATTTATGTTCTCTTCTAAAGGTAATTACATTAGTTTTGTGGAGAAGTTCTGGTCCTTGCCATCTGTCTTAGGCTGGACTATCCAGGAAATAGATTGTTGTTGTTGTTGTTAGGTGCCCTCCATAGCGACCCTCTGTACAACAGGGGAAACACTATTGTCAGTGCTTCTCTGCTGTTCATAGGGTTTTCAATGGCAGATCGATTTTTGGGAGGGGGTTGCCAGGTCCTTCTCCCAAGCCTACAGCTTCTGGTGTTCCCAGGTGGTCTCTCATCCAGGTACTAACCAGGCCTAACCCTGCTTAGCTTCTGAGATTTGACGGGATCGGATGCCATAGGGCTATGGCTGCAGGCCCCGGAAATAGATTAGGGGGCAGGATTTTTTCTTACAGAAGATATGTTGAGGAGTAGTCTCAAAATAACATCTCTGTGGAGAACTGTGAGGGAAGTAGGATTAGGGAAAGTGAGAACATGAATAGTGATATAGCTCAACAAAGAGCTGAGACCATTCCACAGGTAATTTGAGAGCTAGAATGACTCTTCAGAATTGTCCTAATTGAAGGAAGGTATAGTAGGGACCCAAATATACTCAACTTCAACCAAATGACTTGTTGCTCTCATTGAGGCATGGTACCTTGTCAGCAACTCAGCATCAGTCTCTGTGGCTTGTAGTTTGAATATTTGGCAGCAGCAATAGCTAGATTACACTTGGAAAGTGGGAGCCCATAGTGTGGGACTCACACATAGCTTCCAGTCCTGCCAGCGTGGCAAGTCCATTCATGTGCACATTGTGCTGGCACTTTGGATAATTGTTGAGAGAGGATGGCTATGTTAACTCACTGACCCAAACTTGTTTCTATTAGTGCTTCTTGCTCGGTATCTGCTTTGCAATAACTGTCAATATGTGATTCATCTTCATGACACTTTTTGGACTTCCAGGATCCCATCCATCTACTTCTCTTCCCAAATGCTCTTAGACTCTCTCTCTCAGTCATTATCCTTGCCAGCCCCTGGATAAACACCTACAGCATTCACTTCTTCCATTGAGTTCCAATACATTTTCATCTCAGGATAGTTCTATTTTCACACAAAATATATAATTAAGTATACTGATCAATTGCTCAAGCAGAGAATTTTGTCTTATCTGGATTTTGGGGTATACCCAACTTCTGAATGGGTCTCTAATGTAGCAATTGTCTGTCCTCAGCCTTCACACACATTCTAAGATGTCCTATCCATGAATTAAGATCAGACTTCCTCCTCCTTTGTCAATTTGTCATAAGAGACTTTCGACTCCTCTTCCCCCAATACCACATTTACTGTAAGCGTGAACTGAGGGAGAGCAGTTGAATCAACACAGTGGATGACATGGCTTCTGGATCACCTCTCTGTGTAGTTTATTTGTATTATCTGGTCCCATTTATACTGATCCTAGATTGCTCATGTCTTATTTGGAGTGAATTCCTCCTGGGATCACCTATCTTATGATTTTTTTTTTTTTTGATGGAACTCAGCTCTTGATGTGAAGCTCTGGCCTAATGTTGTTAGGTGCCCTCAAGTCATGTCCAACTCATAACAACCCTTATAGGGTTTTCAGTGCCTGATTGTTTTAGGATTGCAGCAGGAGTGGATTGCCACATCCTTCTCCCATTTTTGTGGTGCTGGGAATCGAACCTGGGACCTCAGAGACTGAAGAGTGTTGCTCTACCAACTGAGCTAAATCCCAGGCCCTCTGGTCTAATAGTCATTTGATAATTCACCACCTGGCACCCTACTCCTACTAGGAATCAATATTTGTTTTTCAAGTGGTACACAATTCTTTGCAGTAGATAACACGTACTTGTAAGTATCTACAGTGTATGCTTTCTTTTACTGGAGACTGCCATACATTTCACAAGTGATTTTTCTTATGAAAGATATTTCTAATACCACATTTCTTACTAAATCTTCCAGAAATGTTTGTTATTCAGTCCATTTTAAATGACATTCTTAATACAAAACTGTGGGTGATTGTAATCTGTAAACTGTCTCAGTGAGCTAACTCCCTTTGGAGTATGCTATGACAGAAGGTGGATGATTTAACTAGCCCTCTGTCAAAATTATAATGCTCTTGTTTTTCCTACCTGATTGTGAGCTCCTTCTAGTGATCCTTCCTAATAGGAGTGGAGAAGAACACATCCATCCCACCAATGGCTGCATATCATGTACCTGAGACTCTTCTATATTCTAGCAAAGACATTACACTTGGCCCAGCAGCTGCAGCTGGGGGTGTTGGTTGTGGTGGTGATTTACAGTCACATTCAGAATACTTCTTGGTTTTGGGGAGAACAGACTGGTGAATAAATGGGAATGTGGTGGGAAATAGGACCTTTACATACTTTAAGGGTATCCCTCAATTCTATCATTATTCTCAGAGCATTATTGTTTATAATTTTCAATTGTGACTTAGGTTGGGGCAATGTCAGAGGCTTCTGTAGGGCCTTCCCCATTAAGATAACTCTTCTTTTCTTTTTTTTTTTTCAGAACTAGGGGTTGAACCCAGGGCCTTGCGCTTTGAGCTGCACTCTCAGCGCCCCCCCCCCCTTTTTTTTTAACTTTTGCAGCCAGAATTTTGCTAAATTACACAGACTGCCTCTGGTCTCGAACTTGTAATCCTCCTGCCCCTGCCTCCTGAGTTGCTGGGATTACAGGTGTGTGCCACCATGCCCAGCAGATACCTCTTACTTTCAGATCAAGTAACTTACATGTAATTTCTGCCAAATTTCCACCAAGTTCAGTGGAGTATGTACATTTCTACTATATACAGTGGACTCAATATGAGCTCACCTGAGTCAGGACACCTTTGGTATCTGCACCACATGTACTCATACTGTAACATGGGAACTATTATGAACAATAAGGTCAAAGGATAATAATGACAACTCAAACTTTCATCCCAGATGGTTTCATTGTTGTTGTTGCTGTTTTTCCTAGTCCTGGGAGGTTGAACTCAGGGCCTCATGCATGGTATGCAATTGATCTACCACTGGGCCACACTTCTATCCCCTTTTCTATATTTTATTTTGAAACAGTATCTTTCTAATTTGCACTGGCTACCTCTGGCCTCAAACTCCCAATCCTCCTGCATCAGCCTCCCAAATTGCTGGGATTACAGGTGTGCAGCATAACATCTGGATTTAATCCAAGAGTTTTTGAAATGCCTGAGGATTCCCACTTCCCTAGTCACTCAGTAAATGGATTAGCACAGATTATTGATTTGAGTAACTGAGATCACAGGCTGCATCAAGATGGGGATAGAGCCTCTTCTTTTGTCAGAGGAAATCAGTTCTAAGAACTGACTTAGGTCTGAAAAATGGGCTTAGGATAGTGACTTTTTTTTGTGGTACTGGGAGTTGAACCCAGAGCTTCAAGATTGCATGCTTTGCAAATGCACCCCCAGCCTATTTTTTTTTTTTTTGACACAGAGTTTCGCTAAATTACACAGACTGCCTTTGATCTTGAATTTACAATCCTCCTGCCTCTGCCTCCTGAGTTGCTGGGGTTAAAGGCATGCATCAGTGCACCTGGTGGGACAGTGACTTTCTATTTGAGCAGCTGCCCTTCAGACTCCAGGGAGTCACTACTGTCATCATTGATTCTCATACCTTTCTGACCAGAAAATTCCATTTTGTTTGGTAAATAAATTATTTTTAGGCCTTTCCATGGAATATAGTTATCTGACTGGCATTCTAACTGCACATGGTATATCCACTCTAGCGTGTCCAATTCCCTGAGCCTGGCCATCATTTATCATGAAAGAATCAGCATTTTTATTTTGTTTGTATAGACGGTCACTTTCCCTTAACTTCCAGAGTTATCCTTGGAATATTATCCCCCAGTATCCTTGCTAGGGTGATAAATTCTATATCATAGGAGGATGCTTCCCCATTAATAAAACCTCTGTCATGCAACCTTACATTCCATTCTCATTCATTAGTACCTTCAGGAGCTTGTTCCATATGTGCTGTCTCACAGGGTCCAGGCCCCTATATTCAACTCCAGCTTCTGCCATAATGTTGGCTAACCCATGAAGCCCTTTCAGAATATCCTTCCTTTATTTATTGTAGAGCTTAGCACATTCCTGCACAGGTTATGTTCAAACTTGATCCTAGCTATTTGTCTGATATCCAGAAGTGGTGGTAGCACTCAAGGATTTGGTCTTGCAACATGATTGCCTCTCCATTATCTTCAAACAAGAGGTGAGCATTCACTCTTAAAATGTAAAAGTAGGAGTTTTGGGGGGGCCTAGAGTGCTTCAGGAGTTCTGAGGAATTCAATATTTTTGAGTGTATCAATGCAAATGCCCCTACTTTTAGTTCCACAGTTTCACTTGTGATCTTGAGAGCAAGCTTGCTAGCACATGAAGTTAAAAGCTCTTGGAGCCCTACTACTCTAAAATCAAAGTTTATGTCTAATCCTCAGCTCTGTCCTCTGGCTGTATGAGAAAGTCTACATGTTGTCAAGAAGGCCTTCTGGTGCATTACTTTGTCTTATGTTCGAACTTAATCACCTTTGACCTTTTATGGTCTTTCTCACAAGCATTGAGTATCCTAAGCAACAATTATCTGTTTCTGTGGTCTTTAATTATGATTTTCCTAAACTTCTTAAATACCTGTGTAGTTACATCTGTAATGATAGAAAATTTAACAATTGTACTGCCACTACATGCTATGGACTGTCAGTGTTCCAACTGCCTCTGAAGAAGGGGGACTCATTGCTAGCAAGCCAGCAACTGATCCAGCTCCAGGAGTTTGCTTTCAGGTCTTCCCTAGGCTCACATCTGGCATTAACAGTCTTAGATCAGGCTTCCTGAGAAAGAGACTCTGAGACAGAAAATCACTTGAGGTTTGAGGCGGGGGCTTTAGAAAAGAGATCTATGAGACGTTGGGACACAGATCCAGGCAGAAGGTGAAATTCAATTTCTGTGAAGTACAGCAGAGCCTATACTCAATATTATAAGGGAGCTCTCAGGGGGTGGGGTTTAGCTCAGTTGGTAGAGTGCTTGCCCTGCATGCTTGGAGGCCCTAGGATCAAACCTCAGCACCACAAAAATGGAGGAAGGACTTGACATCCACTCCTGAAACAATCAGCCATTGTCAGATGTAGTGCCTTTTGTGTTCTGTTGTACATAGGCTTGCTGTGAGTTGGACCCACTCAATGGCATCTGATAACAATAATGGGGAGCTCTGGAGCGAGGATGGCCCCCATGTCCCAACTGATGCAAGAGGACTAAGTCTTTGTGTTCTCATATTGACCAATATTGGCTGCAGGTTATCATCAGGAAGGAAATAGAACCTTGGTTGAAGTAGTTTCCCTAAGCTAATGACAGCTATTGGCAAGGAACCCAGCTATGAGCCATGGCATCCAAGACTCTAGGTACTTGGGACAGTGAGTGCTTTGGTACTAAAAGTATATGTAGAACATACCCTGAAAGGACCCTATGCTATCTTCTGTGTGTCATGCTATGTTTTTTACTTTATTACTACATGCATTTTATATATTTCTTTGTAGCACTTTAGTATTGACCAAGCTGTGAAGTTACTGAAAATGGACATATTTTAAAATAAAACCACCTATTCTGCCCATACCCAATACATACTTTTATACTTTTTAAACTTATTATAGCTTTTCAGCCATTTCCCTACTGTTCTGATATTACACAAATAA